>MU731357.1:33631-89070 GCA_026770625.1 Nicotiana glauca
AATCACTTAAACTATAATACCTGTTAAATGGAACCGAAAATGGTAAACTTGATTGTGCCCGTGTGGCTTGCATGCATATATAACTGGACTGATTGTGGACCGGGCTGCACGCCGCAGCAAATGCTACTATGTCATTGCGCTTGGGCTGTAGGAGCCCCTCCGGAGTTTGAACCCCCACAGTGAGTGCGGGTACCTAATGGATCGGGTTGTATGCCGCAGCGGTCATGTGCATTGCATTGCATTCAAGCATTGATATCTATTTGTCTATCTGTCGTTGATTATTGTTGTTTCATCTTTTAATGTTCTAAGTGGTTAGTTTCAGCTTCGCATTGTGATATTTCGGGATTTCTTACTTTCAGTCATTATATATGTCTATTAGCACTGAGTTGGAAGTACTCACTTTACTCTCTGCACCATCTGTGCAGATCCAGGTACCTCGGGAGTTTAGATGAGCTTTTGCTGATTTCAGAGTTTATCCGAAGTTGTCGAGGTAGCTGCCTGATGTCCGCAGGACCCGACTCCTCCCCTATCCCTTTTATTATCTTTCCGCAGTTTAGAGACATTGTATTATTTGGAGTTTTGTCACACTGTATTGTTAGAGGCTCTAGACTCATGACTCCCAGGTCTTTCGAAGTATATTCCGTGCTATCGTGATATACAGCTTAAATCTATTAGCTTCATTGTTGTTAATGATATTTAGATAATTGGTTTTGAGTTTCATGCTCGGGTTGAGAGTGTAAATGGTCGGGCTTGCCTAGCAGTTGTGTTGGGCGCCATCACGATTGGGATTGGGGTCGTGACAGCACTATTGGTGGATGAGAATGAAGAAAGACATTGTTGGATTTGTAACTCGGTGTCTCAATTTCCAGTAGGTGAAATATGAGCATCAGAGGTCGGGTGGCTTGCTCCAGCGGATGGATATTCCAGAGTGGAAGTGGGAGAGGATCACTATGGACTTTGTTGTTGGACTTCCACGGACTTTGAAGAATTTCGATGCTATTTGGGTGATTGTGGACCAGCTGACCAAGTCCGCGTACTTCATTCCTATCTGTACTACTTATTCTTTAGAGCAGTTAGCAGAGATATATATCCAGGAGATTGTTCGGTTGCATGGTGTCCCGGTTTCTATCATTTCAGATTGGGGCACTTAGTTTACTTCCCAATTTTGGAAGTCTGTTCAGCGGGATTTAGGTACTCGAGTGGAGTTAAGCACAAATTTTCACCCTCAGACGGACGAGCAGTCCGAGTGCACTATTTAGATATTGGAGGATATACTATGCGTTTGTATTATTGATTTCAGAGGGTCATGGAATCAGTTTCTACCGCTTGCTGAGTTTGCTTATAATAACAGCTACCAGTTGAGTATTCAGATGGCTCCATATTAGGCCTTGTACGGGAGGCAGTGTAGATCTTCAGTTGGTTGGTTCTAGCCCGGTGAGGCTAGGCTATTGGGGACAGATTTGGTTCAGGATGCTTTAGATAAGGTAAAGGTGATTTAGTAGAGGCTTCGTACAGCGCAGTAGAGGAAAATGAGTTATGCTGACATGAATGTTCGATATGTGTCATACATGGTTTGTGAGAAGGTTCTATTGAAGGTTTCGCCCACGCAGGGTGTTATGAGGTTTGGGAAGAAAGGGAAGTTGAGTCCACAGTTTATTAGACCTTTTGAGGTACTTCGGAGGATTGGGGAGGTGGCTTATCAGCTTGCTTTGCCACCCAGCTTGTCGAGTGTACATCTGGTATTTCATGTCTCTATGCTCTAAAAGTATATTGAGGATCCGTTGCATGTTCTGGAATTTAGCAAGGTTCAGTTGGAGGGTGATTTGAATTATGATGTGGAGCCAACAACTATTTTTGATCATCCGATTCGGAAGTTGAGATCAAAGGATATAGTTTTAGTGAAGGTGCAGTGGAGAGGTCGGCTCGTGGAGGAGGCTACCTGGGAGACCTAGCGAGAGATGCGGAGCAGATATCCTCACCTATTCGAGGCTTCAGGTATATTTCTTGACTCGTTCGAGGACGAACGTTTGTTTAAGTTGGGGAGGATATGACGACCCGGCAAGTCGTATCATGAGTTACCACTCTATTTCCCCCATTTTTTTCTTCTTTATGCTTCGTTATCTGTGTTTTATGGTATCGGGTTGGTCGGATTGAATCCAGAATGGTTTTGGTGAGGTTTGGGACACTAAGTCTCTTTTAAGGAAGTTTAAGTTAGAAAAGTAAATCGGATATTGACTTATGTGTTAGAGGGCGCGGATGTGAATTCCGATGGTTCGGTTAGCTTCGAGAGGTGATTTATGACTTAGGTGTGTGATCGGAATGGGTTTTGGAAGTTTGGAGTAGTTTTAGGCTTGAATTGGCAAAGTTGAGATTTTGGCGATTTCCGGTTGATAGGCGAGATTTTTGATAGAGGGGCCGGAATGGAATTCTGAGAGTTGCAATAGCTTTGTTATGTCATTTGGGACGCATGTGCAAAATTTTTGGTCATTCAGACGTGGTTTGGTTGGGTTTTTGATCAAAAGCGGAATTCGAAAGATTTTTAGATACATAGGCTTGAATCCAATGTGTTTTGGTTGATTTGATGTTGTTGAAGTGTTTCGATGATCGGAATAAGTTTGAATAAGGTATTAGGATATGTTTGTGCTTTTGGTTGAGGTCCCGGGGGCCTCAGGTGAGTTTCGAGTGGTCAATCGGATCATTTTTTAGTTAAGGAAGTTGCATATTTTGAGTTCCAGCAGTTGCAGACATTTTGGTATTTGCGTTCGCGAGTGAACCCTCACGTTCGCGAAGGGTCGGGAAGGGAGGCGTCAGGTTTGGCTTTCGTGTTCGCGAAGGGGAGTCACGCATTTGCGAAGGTCCAGGATTTGTAAGCTTCGCGTTCACGAGAGGCTAGGCTGCGTTCGCGAAGATTTGTGATTTGAGGTTCGCGGAAGGTAAGTCGTGTTTGCATAAAGGAAAAGCTGGTCAAAGTAAGTTCGTGCTTCACGAACATGAGGGTTTGACCGCGTTCGCGAAGAAGGAAATTCAGGAGTGGGCAGAATTTTTTTAACTCGTCTTGTCCGCGATTTTGAGGTTTATTTCCTCCATAGTTGGCCATTTTGTTAGATTTTTGAAGAAAATTAAAGAGGTATTCAAGGGGAATCGTTGGGAGGTAAGATTCTTGGACTAAAAAAACTCGATTATTATGTGAATTCCACCTAGAAAATCATGGAACTTAAGCTAAAATTGAAGAACTAAGGCTTGGAAAATTTGACTTTTGATTGGGGATTTGAAGGACCATTTGGGGTCGGATTTGAGAACTTTTGATATGTATGAACTCGCAGGGAAATAAGGAATCTGTTGGTGTAAAAATTTCTAAATTTCGAGACGTGGGCCCTGCGGTCGGGTTTTGGTAATTTCAGGATTTGTGCCCTTTATTGATTGTTTTCGCTTGGACTTTGTTCCCTTGGCATATTTTGACGTCCTCGTTCTGATTTTGGATAGATTCGACGCGCGTGGAGGTTGATTTGAGGGGAAAAGGTGTCACGAGCTAGAGATTTAGCTGGTTCGAGGTGAGTAATGATTGTAAATGATGTTCTGAGGGTTTGAAATCCCGAATTGCACATTGTAGTGCTATATTGAGGTGAGGCACACACTTGATGACGAGCAAGGGGTCGGGCACTATTAGGGATTGTGACTTGGTCCGTCCCGATTGATGATTTTACCGCATATTTGATTGAAAACAACTTGCTATCATCATTTATTGGGCTGAATGCCATATTTGAGTTTTGTGCCAACTATTTGAACCATTCGGGGCTTTTATTTGATATTTCCTCACTGTTTTGACTTACTATTTGAACTCAGTCATGTTAATTTCCATTGTTTTACTACTTAGCCAATTTTTCTCTGTTTTGAGACTTAAATGATATTTGGGCTGAGAAAACAATGTTTTGCTATTGCCCGAGGGGCTTGTGATGATTTTTGGCTAAGGCCGAGGGCCTATATTGTGAAGAAACACTGATACAGATTGGAGGTCGAGGGCCTAAGATTTGTACACCACGAGGTAGCTTGATTAATATGAGGCCGAGGGCATAGATTTGATGCCAAGAGATGGCTTGTTATTGCGCTTGGGTCGTAAGGGGCCCCTCCAGTAGTTTGCACACACCTAGTGAGCGCAGGTACCCATTGTGATGTGAGATTGAGCTCGAGGGGTTGGTATGTCGTGAGATGTTGCCTGAGGGGCGGATTTGTTGATACTGTACCCGAGGGGCGAGCTTCTATTTGTTTACTTTACCGATTTATTTTTTGAAAAAAGGATTTTACTTGATTTTCACTGGTTTTACTATTTTTTAACTGATTTCACTACTTCTTTATAGAATTCCTTGTGCATTACGTGTTTTCTTACTTTGAGTCATTTATATTTGTTACTCACTGAGTTGGAGTACTCACTTTACTCCCTGCACCCTGTGTGCAGATTCAGGCGCATCTGGTCCCGCTCCTAAGTGCTAATTCATTCCAGCTTCAGGCGGATCTTTGAGGAGTCTTTAGGTAGTTGTTGGCGTTCGTAGCCTGGAGCTCCTCTCTATCTATTTCTTTTACGTTCTTAGTTCAGTATTTAAAACTCTTTAGTTGCATTTGAGGATTTTGTATTGTTAGATGCTCGTGACTTGTGACACCCCAGTTAGGGCCATGTCGGGTTATATTTCTGCTACTTTTTATCATTAAGCCATGTTTTAGACTAATTTTGTGTTGTTTAATTGTTTTACTATTAAATTGGGTTTAGTTGGCTGGCCTTGTCTTCACGAGAGGCGCCATCACGACCGGGTTCGGGGTTTGGGTTGTGACATTTTTTTAATTTAAATAAGCGTGTGTATACACAACATTGAATATTAACTAGGCTGGTCATAAGTAATGTACAATTGACACACATTTGAAAGGTTTCTTGTGTAAAGTATACTCGTGATCAAATGGTGTGTAACAGGAATTAGGGTGCAAGATGGATGGGTAAACTATGTATTTTGCCAAAAAAAAGGTTAACCCACATAGATTATACTAAATAAATGTCAGTAAACCTACACCCATTTCTACACCCATTTCATATGCATACGTTAATGCCAAATTGAATTAATCAAACAAACATAGTCATCATTTATGAGAAATCACAACACAAGCGTCACGCCCCGAAGCTGGGGGCGAGAACGGCACTTGGTGCCTCACTTAACCTAGCATATCAACTTGTTACTACGTAACTCTAACCATATAATGCCATACTTTGGCCATCGAGCCACATTGCAAGACAAATTTGTGAAGCAAAAAGAAAAACTAAACGGAAACTAGCTCTGACTAAACATCAATATAATGTTGGGCCGACAAGGCCGTCATAACTTGTCACAACTCGAATTTCCCACCGTCGGGACCGTGATGGCGCCTAACATCGTACTCACTAGGCAAGCCAACGTTACAAAATATTTCACCTTTTTCCTTTATCTTTTAACAATTAAAACTTAACAAAAGTAAATCAGCGGAAATAAATGCGGAAGAACATAGTTTTAAATATTATCTTTATACTAATAATGAAAACCATATAAATTCCACTCAGAATTGGTGTCACAGCTCACGAACAGTCTACGAATATTACAAATAATGGTTTGAATGAAAAATATACATTTGTCTCGAAAGTAGATAAAACAGAAATGAAATAGGATAGAAGGTAACGTCAGGGACTGCGGACGCCTGCAGGATTACCTTGGGCCTCCGGTGGACTGAAGGCAGCAACCTCGAACTATGATCAGTATGGTCCAGTACCGGGATCTGCATAGAAAGTGCAGAGTGCGATATCGGTAAAACCAACCCCATGTACTGGTAAGTGTCGAGCCTAACCTCAGCGAAGTAGTGATGAGTATAGGACACAACAAACAACATAAACATCTGTAGTTAAACAATATACTAACAGGATAACAATAATAATAGTAGAAGCTAAACATAAATTAATGGAAAGGGGGAATATGCTATGGGGGTACCAGAATAAGGAACCATAGTAGTAACGGAAATTAAACAATTAGTGCACTTTAGCCGATAACAGCAAATAATCACAACAAGCAGAAAATGCACGGCATCACCCTTCATGCTTTTACTCTCAACCCCCACCATGCAATCAATAATAGAAATGTAAATGTGCACGACATCTCCCTTCGTGCTTTATCACTCTTCACCATTTGAATAATACAAATGTACATGGCATCACCCTTCGTGCTTTATATCTCTTCCTCACCATATGCACAGATATAAATGTGAATGTGCACGGTATCACTCTTCGTGCTTTATCACTCTTCCTCACCATATTAATAATATAAATATGCACGGTATCACCCTTCGTTCTTTAACACTTTTCCTCACCATAACAACAACTAGAATAATAACAACCCGGAAAGGGCGTCACATTCAAACAACTTGTTTCATCATTTTATTTCACAATAGAAATCTCAACTTAAGCCAACACTCATCCAATATCCAAACCAAGAACAACATAGCAAACTTGTTAACATGAACGATAAATAGCTAATGTAGGAATAATACGTATAAAGAATCATAACTGTCATAAGTGCAGAACTCACTCGCATGCTATGACCCGATAATAATGTATAGATACTCATCACCACACCTATACGTCATACTCAACAACTAATGTGACGACCCGGCCGGTCGTCATAAGAATTAACACCCCGATCCCCTATTAACTATTTCCCCTAAGTTTAATTCTGCTATTTTGGATTACCGGGACGTTCGGTGTTGGGTTTTAGAGAGTTTTGGGACACTTAGTCCCTAAATGAGAGCTTAAGTGTTGAAAAATGGGCCGTAGTTAGAAAAATGTGAAGACGACCTCAGAATGGAAATCTGATGCTTTTGTTAGCTCCATTAGGTGATTTCAGGGTTGGGAGCGTGTTCGGAATATATTTTGGAAGTCCGTAGCTCATTTAGGCTTGAAATGCCGAAGTTTGAATTTTTTATGTTTCCGGTCCAATAGTGAGTTTTTGATCCAAGGGTCGGATTGGAATTCCAGAAGTTACAGTAGCTCCTTCATGTCATTTAAGATGTGTGTGCAAAATTTCAAGTCATTCGGACGTGTTTTGGTTAGGTTTTTGATCGAAAACATGTTTTGATAAAATTTGTAGTTCTTAGGCTCAAATCCTTGTTTAATTCGAGTTTTCGGCGTTGTTTTAGGTGGTTTAAGGATTGGTACAATTTGAATGGTGTTATGGGGTATGTATGCATGTTTGGTTGAGGTCCCGGGGGCCTTGGGTGTGTTTCGAATGCTCAACGGAGCATTTTGGAGTATGAAAATATTGCAGAAATCCTTCAGATGTTGCAGGTCCCAGATCCTTCTTCGCGTTCGTGGACCTCCAATCGCATTCGCATAGCTTTGTTTTTCTTCTTGTTCGCATTCGCGGCCCCTTTCATGCATTCGCATAGTCTAATCCTGGAGGGGGGCAATTCCTTATACGCATTTGCATACCCACCCCTGCATTCGCTAGCCTCAGCACATTTCCCGTCGCGTTCGCATAGGCTGCGTGGCGTTCGCATAGAGCGACTCCTGGACCTTACATTTTTTTCCTTTATCGTGTTCGCACACAGGTGTCGCGTTCGCGTAGTTTCATGTCCCAGGCCTTCGCATTCGCATTCCACCCATATCGATCGCGATGGGTAAATTTGGCATCTTTAATTTTTCTTCTTCGCGAACGCGAGCTCTCCTCTGCGTTCGCGATGCATTAAAGTTATGGATAGTATTTAATATTTCAAAAATGAGGGTTAGCCATTTTTATCAAAATACAAGCTTGGGAGCTCGGATTTGGGGGAAATTTCGAAGGCCTTTCGAGGGCAACGATGGGGTAACGATTTTCTATTCCCTTATGCTTAAAACCTACTAATCTAATCACGAATTCTTCCTTAATTTTGGATTTTTGAATGAAAAATGGGGAAAACTTCATAGACCAAACTATTGAGTTTTGAGTGGGTGTTTGACCTCCGATTTGGGAGATTTTTATATGGTTAGACTCATGAGAGTACGAGGGTTCTGAAAATATGAAAAATTATCCGATTCCAAGATGTTGTCTTGAGGGGCATTTTTGTTATTTTACCTAATTTCGCATCTTGTCTTTGAATTTAATAGTAGAATCAGTTTCTTGAGATGTTATTTATGATATGTAATTGAATTGAATAGATTTGGGCCATTTAGAGTCGGATACTCGTGGCAAGGGCGTGATTTTCAGTTGATTTTGAGCCGGTTCGAGGTAAGTGGCTTGTCTAACCTTATGTGGGGACCTTTCCCCTTAGGATTTGTTATTTGTTATTTTGAGTGCCTTGTACGCGAGGTGACGAGCGCGTACTTGAGTCAATTGTTGAAAATTCGATTTTTGCTTAAGATATTGAGATTGAGTTTCTTTCATATTTGCTTTATTCTACTTGCAATTATAGCATGTGCTAGATTAGGAAAGCATGTTTAGTTGATTTAACTTGCCTAATTGCTTAAGTTGCCTTGACTGTACTACGTGAAGCATGCTAGCTCAGTACTACCTATTGCATGTCTGTTGTTACTTCATTTATGTATATCTTCTGGTAGTTATTGCGCATTTATATTGGGACTACGGATGTAGGATTCCGGTAGCTCCTCCCCTTGTTTGTATACTTTGGGATTATGGGTTCGATTCTCGGTAGATCCCCATGCATTTTAACTTTGGGATCGCAGGTTAGATTCCCGATATATCTCCCTACACATTGATAGTTGGACTACGGGATGGTATTTCAGGAGATCCTTCGGATTTACACATATGATGGACTACAGGACGGTATCCCGGGAGATCTATTGGACAGTTGAGAAAAGAGCTATAGGACGATATCCTGGGAGATCCTCATTGTTATCATTGGTATTGAGTTGTACATATTCTGTGTTTATTTTGTTCTTTGTGAAGCTGTTATACCCTTGTTTAACCTGTCTGTTCTCATTGTTGTACTCATTATTACTGTTAGTTTCATATCGTTAATTCATATTATGTTGTTTGATCTCAGTAGGGCCCTAACCTTCCTCGTCACTACCCAACCGAGGTTAAGCTTAGCACTTACTGAGTACCGATGTGGTTTACTCATGCCCCTTCTGCGCATGTTTTTCATGTGCAGATCCAGGTTCCTCTACCCAGGCGTACTATCATCGAGGCGGAGAGATCTAACAGAGAATTCGAGGTGTATCTCCAGCGTTCACAGACCGGGAGTCTCTACTTTATTCCAGCTTTAGCAGTTAGTTTATCTTTTCTTTCAGTTGTTTAGACATTCTGGAGTTAGAGCAGCATTTTACGTTTCTATTAGCCTGTGGTTTCCGTGAGTTTCTGATTTTTGGGATGAGATTGTGGACTTCCGCATTCTATTTTTTTGAGTTGTATATTCCAAGTGGAACTTATATACCATTTTGCTTCTGGTTTTGCTTAATTTAATTAAATGTTTTCGCAAGTTATATTAATTTCCGCATTGTTAGGCTTACCTAGTTGTAGGAACTAGGTGCCATCACGACATGTTCATGGAGGGTGAACTGGGGTCGTGACAAGTTGGTATCAGAGCTCTAGGTTTATAGGATTCATGGAACACAGGCCGGTTTATTAGAGTCTCCTGATCGGTACGGAGATGTCTGTACTTATCTTCGAGAGGCTATGCAACTGTTTAGGAAAAATCTTCATTTCATTTGATTTCCTTGTCGTGCGGTATTTTTGACATCAATTCTAAACTTCTGTCTTCTATTTTCTCACAAATGGTGAGGACACGTGCTACTCAAGATGATTAGGCACCTGCGCCCCCACTTGCAACCGTCAGAGGCCGGAGCCGGGGGAGAGGTCGAGGACGCGCATGTGGTGCAGTCAGAGCACCTGCACGAGCAACCACTGAGGCACCACCAGCAGATCCAGCCGGAGCTCAGGCACCTGGCACGCCTACTACTGCCACTACTACTCCAGCTCTCCAGGAGTCTTTGGCTCAGTTCATGAGTATGTACACCACCTTGGCTCAGGCAATGTTGCTTCCCCTTGCTGCAGCCACATCCCAGGCCGGAAGAGGAGCACAGACTCCTACCTCCGCACTCCTGAGCAGTGAGTGCAGGTTGAGCAGGCTCCCAAGATTATTCCCGCACTACCTACAGTGCCAGTTCAGCTTGAGGATGGGTCAGCTAGTTCAGAGGATGAGCAGCAGAGGCTTGACGTTTAAGAAGTATGATCCCCCAGTATTCTGTGGATTAGCATCAGACGATGCCTTGGGATTTCTAGAGGAGTGTCACCGTATTCTTCGCACTATAGGCATAGTGGAGTCCAGCGGGGTTTCTTTCACTGCTTTTTAGCTTCGGGGGGCTGCCTATGATTGGTGGCGCACTTATGTGATAGACAGTCCAGTCGAGGCTGTTTCACTGACTTGGACCTAGTTCTCGGATATGTTTATGAGAGATTTGGTCCCCTAGAGTCTCAGGGACGCATGGCACGTAGAGTTTGAGCATTTGAGCTAAGGTGCTATGACCGTTTCAGAGTGTGCTATCCTTTATACCAGGTTGGCTAGGCATGCACCGGTGTTGGTTGCTACAGTTCGGGAGAGAGTTCGCAGGTTCATTGAGGGTCTTATATTGGAGATGGATATACCTTATCAGCAGGTAGTGAGCATTGCTAGGAGGATTGAGGGTATGCTCGCCAAGGAGCAAGGGGAGATGGAGGCCAAGAGGTCTCGAGAGTCGGGTCAGTACTCTGGTGCTCGTACCCCATCAGCAGGTCATTATGGCAGAGGTTATGCGGGCTTCCCTATCAATTCAGCTCTTCCAGCAGCCAGCAGTGCTCCAGCTCCGCCTATACCTCAGGAGCCCTACTATGCACCTCTAATTTCTAGAGCGCCTCCTAGGCGGGGTGCTTCCAGAGGTCAGTCCAGCAGACCTGGCCCCAGTCAGTCACAACCATCACGTCCTCCTAGAGCTTGTTTTGAGTGTGGTGATACACACCACATGATTAGGGACTTCCCCAGACTTGGTAGGGGTGCATCTTCACAGACTGCGCAGCCACAGCGTGCTCCTCAGAGTTCTCAGGCTATGATCACAGCTCCAGCTGCTACCCCACCTGCCCAGTCGGCTAGGGGCGGAGGTCGGGGAGATAGAGGTCGCCCTCGAGAGAGGGGCCGGGCCGGATATTATGCTATTCCTGCTCGTACCAAGGTTGTTGCCTCTGGCTCCATCATTATAGGTATTATACTGGTTTGTCACACAGAGACATCAGTTCTATTCGATACAGGCTACACTTATTCTTACGTGTCTTCTTACTTTGCTCCGCATTTATGTGTGCCTCAGGATTTTTTGAGTGCCCCCGTTTATGTTTCTACTCCTGTGGGGGATTCACTTATTGTGGACCACGTTTATCGGTCATGTTTGGTTACTATTCGTGGTTTTGAGACCATAGCGGATTTATTGTTACTTGGTATGGTGGATTTTGAAATTATTTTGGGCATGGATTGGTTGTTGCCCCATTTTGCTATTCTTGATTGTCACGCTAAGACTGTGACGCTGGCTATGCCAAGTGTTCCACGGATTGAGTGGAGTGGCACTTTAGATCACACTCCCAATAGAGTTATCTCTTTTCTTAAAGCTCAGCGCATGTTTGAGAAGGGGTGTGCCGCGTGTTTAGCTTATGTGAGAGATATCAGTGCCGATACCCCTTCTGTTGATTCGTTTCCAGTGGTACGGGATTATCCCGATGTGTTCCCAGTTGATATTCCGGGCATGCTGCCCGATAGAGTCATTGATTTTGGCATTGATCTGTTGCCGGGCACTCAGCCCATTTCCATCCCTCTGTATCATATGGCTCCTCCTGAGTTGAAGGAGTTGAAGGATCAGTTACAGGAATTATTTGGCAAGGATTTTATTCGACCCAGTATATCACCGTGGGGTGCTCCTATTTTGTTCGTGAAGAAGAACGATGGTTCTATGCGTATGTGTATTGATTATCGTCAGCTGAACAAGGTTATAGTGAAGAACTGTTATCCTTTACCTTGTATTGATGATCTGTTTGACTATCTTCACGGTGCACAGGTGTTTTCTAAGATTAACTTGCGCTCAGGTTACCATCAGTTGAAGATTCGGGAGCCAGATATCCCAAAAACTGCCTTCAGGACTCGGTATGGTCATTACGAGTTCCTTGTTATGTCATTTGGGTTGACCAATGCCCCAACAGTTTTCATGCATTTGATGCACAGTGTGTTCAGACCATATCTTGACTCGTTCGTTATTGTTTTTATTGATGATATTTTGGTGTATTTTCGGAGTCGGGAAGATCTTGAGCAGCACCTGAGGATCGTGCTTCAGACCTTGAGGGAGAAGAAGTTATATGCAAAGTTCTCAAAATGTGAGTTTTGGCTGAGTTCTGTGGCATTCTTAGGCCACGTGATTTCGAGTGAGGGTATTGGGGTGGATCCGAGGAAGATAGAGGCTATACAGAGTTGGCCCAGGCCATTCTCAGCTACAGAGATTCGCAGTTTCCTTGGTTTGGCGGGCTACTACCATCGCTTCGTGGAGGGCTTTCATCGATTGCGTCCCCTATGACTAGATTAACCCAGAAGGGTGCCCCATTTCAGTGGACAGAGGAGTGTGAGGCGAGCTTTCAGAAGCTCAAGACAACTTTAACTACAGCCCCAATTTTGATGTTGCCTACCGGTTCGGGGTATTATACGGTCTATTGTGACGCCTCGAGCATTAGCCTTGGAGTGGTGTTGGTGCAGGTCGGTAGGGTGATTACCTACGCGTCCAGACAGTTGAAGATACATGAAAAGAATTACCCTATCCATGACCTTGAGTTAGATGCCATTGTCACACCTCCTTTTTTACACACAACCCCAAAGGATAATGTATAAGGAAGTTTTTCAATTTTAAGTAATATTATTCAAAATGGGATTATTTAAGGATCAGAGTCGCCACTTAGGATGGTTTATTTGGTGTCCCAAGTCACCGGTGTATTTTGAATCCAAAATCGAGGAAATTCGACTTTCCTTTTGAAGTCTGCGAACTAGAAATTCTAAGTAAGGAATTATGTTAACCCGAGGGAAGGTGTTAGGCACCTCCAGATTCCGTAGTTCTAGCACGGTCGCTTAAACTATCACAATTAGCCTATTACCTGATTTTACTACATGTTTCAACCTATAATGCAATTTTAAATTATTTACCACTTTTAATTAATTTTTAAGAAGGAGTGAACGTCGTTTAAAACGTATTTTTGGATCATGTCACATGAAATGCACCCGCAATCCGAAATACATTTTATTCAATGCTGGATTTAGATTTGGGTCACATGAAATGCACACCCGAGTTTAAGAAAATAATATTATTAAATAACGCGCCTAAAGCAAATTTCCATGCGAGGGCCATGGAAATTTGCTAAATGGCACACCTCGAATTCTAAGGATTTTAAATAGAAGTAACTAAACGAGGGCCATGCAATTGTCATTTTTGTTCGGCGCGGCACACCTCAATTTATTCTAATCAACATGTTTCTAAATTAGCTCACGAGGGTCATAAATTACACATTTGGCTATAATGGCACACCTCAAATCTACTCAACTAAACGAACTAAAGATATTCATACTTAAAGCTAATTCGAAATCTAGTATTACAACTACGTCACAGGGACCGTACCCATTGCCGTGATAATCTTAATCTCACGTTAATAATCATAAAGCAAAACGTGTAATTTTTATAACGGAAAAGGGCCAGATTTATCCCTGAACTATTCGTTTTGGTATAATAATGTCCTTCATCCACCTATTGGGCCAAATATACCCTTCCGTTAATATTTTTGACTCACAAACGCCCATTGAGTTAACGCAGGGACATGTGTCATTATCCTGTTGGCCCATTCTAAATATTTCTTAAATAATTAAAAAGACTCATTATTCATACCCGAAAAATAATTTTCTAAAGCAATTTTTCTAAAAAAAATATTTTTTAAAAACTGAAGGAAAAAAAAGGAGTTTTTTTCCCCTGTTTTTTCCAGTTTTTACAAAAGACCCATTTTTTTTTCAAGTTTTTTTTCTAGTTTAGAAAAATCTGGAAAAAATGTAATTTAGTTTTTGATAAAAATGTAGTTTATCAATTATAAAAAATAATTTAGCTCCTCCACCTTTAATAATTGATAAATTATATTTTTATCAAAAATTAAATTATATTTTCTTTTCTAGATTATACAAAAATCATAGTTTTTGAAATTATTTTTCAGTTTTTTAAAGAAATATTTTTCTAAAAACTGGATTTTTTTTTTTCAGTTTTTAGCAAAAAAAAATAGTTTTTTTTTTCAGTTTTTACAAAAACATTGCTTTAGAAAATTGCTTTTTAGATTTTATTTCTGTTTTTACAAAAACATTGTTTTAGAAAAAAAAAATGTTTTTTTGTAAAAATTGGAAAAAAAATTCCTTTTTTTTTTCCAGTTTTTAGTAAAAAAAAAAGTTTTAGAAAAATTGCTTTAGAAAATTATTTTTCGGGTATGAATAATGGATCTTTTTAAAGGGCATATTTGGCCCAATAGGTGGATGGAGGGCATTATTGTACCAAAACGAATTGTCTACAACAATTCTGTACTATTCCACGATTCCTTAATTCTAGCATAAGAGACAAAGGTAATCTTTTTAATTCCCTATTCTACACATTAGTTAGATCTTGGTTGAAATTTAAAATTAATAATGAACAAAAGATTCCTATGGCAAGCAAAACATTGACGTGAAGAGTATACGAAGCATTCTGCACTATACATAATTGGTTCAATATTGCAAGAAGCAAACACTTTAGCAACGAAATCAAATTTGCAAAGGAACACATTTGAGACTGATCAATGCTGTAGCAGAGATCATAGAATCGTGAAACGCAAGCTCATCCTAAATACCAGTGCAACAGTAACAATCACAAACACTGGCCCAAATCATGTTCAGATCCAAAATGAAATAAAAGAGATTAGAAGTAACCTGAAATTAGCTTTCCAGTTAATTGAAATGCAGCAATTACACGGATTAAAGCAAAGTGACAATCACACTCGGGAATCGACACAGCTTCAAACGAAATCAGTAAAAATTGATCCGGAAAACCAATGGACAGGATCTCGGCACCTCCGGCGACCTCGAATCTGACAGACAACGGCGAACTCAAAACTTAAACGCGGCTACCACTCAATCAGATTCCCTAATCTGGGAACGAAAACTGAAGTTCAATCTCCTTCCCTTTTTTTTGTTTGTCGACTGTGGGTGTGTGCATTGGGTTATGGGTGAAGCTACGTTAAAGATACAGGGGTGGTCGATGGGCGGAGATGAGGCAAAGACGAAGCAGAATTAAATCAAAGCACAAGTCATTCAAAATGCCAATTGGAAAATGGCAGTAATTAAAGCCAATCAACCAAAAATTCCAGAAGTGTCAGAATTTTTGTTCTCTTCCTTAGTTCTATGCAGCTCTCTCCATCTTTTGCAGAGTGTAGGTCTAGGTTTATTAAAGGGAGATGAGTTTTTGGGTGTTGGGTCGGGTCGGGTCGACCCGATTTGGGTTGGGTTGGGGGGAAAACTTGGGCTTCTCAAATGTTTGGCCCAATGTGAATTTAAGACCAAGCCTTTTCAATTCCCTCTTCTTTTTGTTGTTCTTTTATTTCTTTAATTAATTAAAAACCTAAACTAAACTCCTAAATCAATTTAAATTGTAAAATTAAGCTAATTATCTGACTATGTAAAAATGATCATTTTTTGTAATTTTTTGATTAATAACACAATTAACTTAATGTAATTAATTCCTAAATGCAAACTGAACCTAAGGTGACATGAAGTTAAAATGTGACACTTTATATAGTTTTTCTATGATTTTAAAAATATTAAAAATGTATGAAATGCGACTAAATAAGGAAAAACACCTAAAAATCAATAAAAATTATTTTGATCTATTTTTAAGAGTTATTTTCATGTAGGGCTAAAATCACGTGCTCACAGCTGCCCCTCTTCGCTCGGAAACACGAAGAGTTTTCGTGAAAAGACAAAGTGAGCGGATACGAGCGATTTTTGCCCGTTTGAATACTCCGTGGGAAGCATTTTTGAAATATTTGACCGAACCTTGAGGTAGCTGGGACTACCAGAAGCTGTAATTTCACTGCTGTTGCTGCTGCTACTGCTTGCTGGCCTCCTTGTTACAGCAAAAAGGAAAATTAAAACTAAGCTAGCTATGCCTATCAACTATGAGTTACAAGATTCCTATATATAAATCTCTTGAAGCTTGATCTTGAGTCTTAGTTGATTTTGCTGTGGACTCAGATCTGAATCTTGATGCTCGTAAGTTGTATGTGTTGTTTCTTTCCACAGCATTGGGTCAAAGCGGGATAGGCGGAGCTCGTGACTTCAATCAAGTTTTGAGCAGTCCGCATCTCTGTTCACTTCAGCATTTTGAATTCACTTCTTTTTTTTCTTTTTTTTCTTTTCTTTATTTTGGATTGAGACTCATTCTTTCGGTCGCCTCGAATCCTGTGCCTCGAGGTCAAACTTGCTCAGTCAACAAAACAAACAAACTAACAAAATTTTTTGCCCAGTTTTCACTAGGAAAATTTCGCGAGTTATTTGTGACAAAGTCTGAACTCATTCTCTCTTCATTTTTTTTGTGTTTTTTCATTTTTTTTCATATTTCAAGAATTGTATTTATTTATAATAGAACAAATTAGGGATTGAAGGCCCTATGTCTAAAAGGCGCAACTCAGGGATTGGAGCCCTAATATTTGAAAAAGGTAAAAACTAAACTCAGGGATTGGAGCCCTAATATTGGCAAAGGAAAAACGCTTAACTCAGGGGTTTGAGCCCTAATGTTGGCTAAAGGGAAAAACGCTCAACTCAGGGGTTGGAGCCATAGTGTTGGCTAAAAGGAAAAACGCTCAACTCAGGGGTTGGAGCCCTAATGTGGGCTAAAAGGACAAACGCTCAACTCAGGGGTTGGAGCCCTAATGTCGGCTAAAAGGAAAACGCTCAACTTAGGGGTTGGAGCCCTAATGTCCGCTAAAAGGAAAAATGCTCAAATCAGAGGTTGGAGCCCTAATGTGGGCTAAAGAGAAAAATACTCAACTCAGGGGTTGGAGCCCTAATGTTGGCTAAAGGGAAAAATGCTCAACTCAGGGGTTTGAGCCCTAATGTTGGCTAAAAGGAAAAACGCTCAACTCAGGGGTTGGAGCCCTACTGTTGGCTAAAAGGGAAAACGCTCAACTCAAGGATTGGAGCTCTAATGTTGGGTAAAAGGAAAACGCTCAACTCAGGGGTTGGAGCCCTAATGTTGGCTAAAATAAAAACGCTCAACTCAAGGGTTGGAGCCCTAATGTCGGCTAAAAGGAAAAATGCTCAACTAAGGGGTTGGAGCCCTAATGTCGGCTAAAAGGAAAATGCTCAATTCAGGGGTTGGAGCCCTAATGTCGGCTAAATGGAAAAATGCTCAACTCAGGGGTTGGAGCCCTAATGTCGGCTAAAAGGAAAAATGCTCAACTCAGGGGTTGGAGCCTTAATGTTTGCTAAAAGGGAAAACGCTCAACTCAGGGGTTGGAGCCCTAATGTTGGCTAAAGGGAAAGCGCTCAACTCAGGGGTTGGAGCCCTAATGTTGGTTAAAAAGGAAAAATGCTCAACTCAGGAGTTGGAGCCCTAATGTTGGCTAAAAGGGAAAATGCTCAACTTAGGGGTTGGAGCCCTAATATTGGCTAAAGGGAAAACCATTCAACTCAGGGATTGGAGCCCTAATGTTGGAAAACAAAGTAATAGGTTGATATTGGGGATTCTAAATTATCCCTTTTTGGGATTTTTTTTTTGGTCTCTTTTTTCTCTTTTTTTTTCATTTTTTATAAGATGCATGAAATAACTTGGAGGGAACTTCCATTTTTGGATTGATTATTTGTTGCAAAGCTGTTTCAGCACCTGCGCATTTCTTTTCCTTTCGGTTGCACCTGCTTTTTGCACGGTTGCTTGGATTGCACCTGTTTCAATTTTTAAACAAAGAACAATCGTTAGTTTGAAACGGTGATTGGTTTTCTGGCCTTGATTGCTTGATCCCAGCCTAGCCTCTGCTACTTGTTGGTTTTGAGGACTACTCTCTCTTTCAAACCGGAGGACTCTACTTTTAGGATTTCAAAATCACTTGCCCATGTGAGGCTCGACCTTTTCACTTTACTTTACTCTTAGAACCTTTGTCCCTGATTTTATTTCTTCTTTCATATCTTTTGCTTTAAAAGCATCCATAATCATGGCCATTCGGGATTGGCCTAATACACCCGCTGAGGCTTGGTATTTTCTTTGGCTTTTGCTAGGCGAAGCCCTGTAAAACTAGTCCTGCCACCTTTTCTTTGTAATAGTCCCAGAATCAGAGTTAAACCAAAAGGGATTCAAAGAAAAAGTATACAAAAGGCAATAATATGAGTTTAAAGAGAAGCGTACCTTTCGGGGGAAAACAGGGACTTATCTGGAGGTGCATGATGGCTTCAAATATACATGACATGCTTCTTAGACTGGATGCCCGACCCACAAAAACTTTCCAGCTTCTCATAAACCCATTGATCCGCATTTCAAGACCAGGGAACCTTACCATGACTCTTTTATCGGTAAGATATCATCTTTTCAGCCGGCAGTGCCCTTTGCGGGTTTTCGCCAATCGACCTCTCTCATTTTTCTTCTCACCGTCGCCCGATAGTGCTCTTTATGAGTTTTCACTAAGCAGACTCTCTCGTTTTCAATTTCACTACTTACCATCGCCTTATGGTGCCCGTAGGTTTTCACCGATAAGACTTTCTCATTTTATTTCTCTCAATTTGAATTGCATCAGATTCCAACAATGATGTTTTTCATTCACACGCCTTTGCCAATTGATCGGAAGGACTTGGACAAGGTCTTTGGGTAAAAAAAATCTTGGACGAAATTACAACTTTGGAACCATTTTGGCGGGCTCATGGCCGAGCCATTATATCATCTGCCCCAGTTTCACTTTTTGTAGGAATTGGGATTTTTGTTTTGGTGCGACCGAACCCCAGAGGGAGGCTGCCTACGTATCCTTTCGGAATCAAGTCAGACGTAGTTCAGGGATCTTTTGTTTTTGTTTTTCTTTTTGTTTTTCTTTTTTTTTTATTTTTTTTCTTTTCTTTCTTTCTTTTTATCATTTTCATTCTTTTTTTTCTTTTTTTCAATAGTACTTCCAGGTTCCAAAAAGGGTAGCCAACGAAGAGTAACCAGCTCAAATGGGTTTGCGAAGGGTTGATAGTGTTTGGATAGTGGGAAGGAAAGCCTTCGTCCTCTCAACTGCTCAAAGTCATCACTGTAGAAGGCCTAGACATAGTACCTTTTTACTGTATCCGCATTCACAGCTGTTTCGGGATTATTTCTTTCGATGTCTCCCAGATAGAGTGCTCCTCTCGGCAATATGTTTCGGATGATGTATGGACCCTTCCAATTAGGAGCAAATTTTCCTTTTGCTTCCTGGTGATGGGGGAGAATGCGTCTTAGCATGAACTGTCCCACATCAAAATTCCTGGGACGCACTTTCTTATTATAAGTGCGGGCCATTCTTTGTTGGTACAACTGCCCATGACAAACCGCGGCCATTCCTTTTTCATCAATTAAAGACAACTATTCCAGCCGAGTCTTGACCCAATCACTATCCTCAATCTCTGCTTCAATGATAACCCTAAGCGAAGGGATTTCTACCTCTGCGGGTATAATAGCCTCAGTTCCATAGACCAACAAGTATTGGGTTGCTCCTATCGAAGTACGCATCGTGGTACGATATCCCAATAATGCAAAAGACGGATTTTCATGCCATTGTCTGGAGCTCTAAATCATCTTTCTCAAAATCTTCGTGATGTTCTTATTTGCTGCTTCAACAACACCATTGGCTTTGGGCCAGTAGGGAGTGGAGTTTCTATGTGTTATTTTGAATTGTTCGCATACTTTTTCCATCAAACGACAATTCAGGTTGGCAGCATTGTCTGTGATGATGGTTGTAGGAATGCCAAAGCGGCAAATAAGATTAGAGTGCACAAAATCTACCACAACTTTCTTGGTGACTAACTTGAGAGTGATGGCTTCAACCCACTTCATGAAGTAGTCAATAGCAACTAATATGAATCTATGTCCGTTTGAAGCTTTTGGCTCGATTGGCCCAATGACATCCATGCCCCAAGCAACGAATGGCCAAGGTGTTAACATAGGATACAGTTCTGTTGGAGGTGCATGAATCAAATCAACGTGCACCTGACACTAATGGCATTTTCAGACAAAGCTGAAGCAGTCCTTCTCCATAGTTATCCAATAATATCCTGCCCGAAGGATTTTCTTCGCCAAAACATACCCATTCATATGAGTCCCGCATACTCCTGCATGGACTTCATGCATAATTCTTCTGGCTTCCTCAGCGTCAACACATCTCAACAAGTCGAGGTCCGGGGTCCTCTTATACAAGACATCACCACTCAAGAAGAAACCACCCGCATGCCGTCTGATGGTTCTCTTTTGATCTCCAGTAACTTGCTCGGGGTATTCTTGCATTTTCAAAAAACTTTTAATATCGTGACACCATGGCTGGATGGTTGGATCCGCTTCAATCATGTTATAATAACCATGCCTTTCCTTGATTTGAATTTCCAAAGGATCAATATGGGTATTTCCTGTGTAAGGTAGCATCGAAGCTAGAGTGGCAAGTGCATTAGCTAGTTCATTGTGACATCGAGGAATGTACCTGAATTATATCGACTTGAACCGCTTGCTGAGATCTTCCACATGTTGCCGATAAGGAATGAGCTTAACATCTCGGGTCTCCCACTCTCCCTGGCCTTGCCAGATAATCAAATCAGAATCCCCCATGATCAACAACTATTCAATATCATGGTCAATCGCCATATTCATGCCCATGATGTAGGCTTCATACTCAGTGTTATTATTCGTGCAAAAGAACCGCAGCTTGGCTGTAGCCGGGTAATGTTGACCAGTAGGTGAGATCATGATCACCCCAATTTCCATACCTCTGACATTTACTTCTCCATCGAAGAACATTTTCCAAGCGTGAGTGTCTTCAGAGATTTCTTCTACTGAATTTACCTCTTCATCTGGGAAGTAAGTACTCAACGGTTGGTATTCCTCGTCAACCGGGTTTTCAGCCAAATAATTTGTCAATGCCTGGGCTTTCATCGCCGTGCGGGTGACATAGACTGTGTCAAATTCAGTGAGCAGAATCTACCATTTTGCTAATCTCCCTGTGGGCATTGGTTTCTGGGATATATACTTCAACGGATCCAACCTAGTTATGAGGTAGGTGGTGTAAGCTTGCAGATAATGTCTTAACTTCTGAGCGACCCAAGTCAAGGCACAACTGGTTCTTTCCAACAGAGTATGTTTTGCTTCATAACTGGTGAACTTCTTACTCAGTGGTAGATTGCCTATTCTTTCTTCCTAGTTACATCGTGTTGCCCGAGGACACAGCCAAAAGAATTTTCTAATACCATCAGATACAAGAAAAAAGGTCTCTCTGGCTCTGGTGGGACCAAGATTGGAGGATTTGACAAATATTATTTGATCTTATCGAAGACTTCGTGACATTCATCCGTCCACTTGACTGCTGCATCTTTCTTCAATAGCTTGAACATAGGCTCACACATAGAAGTCAGTTGAGCAATGAACCGGCTGATATAGTTTATTCTGCCCAACAAGCTCATCACATCCTTCTTAGTTCTCGTAGGAGGCAAATCCCGAATAGACTTTATCTTTGTTGGGTCTAACTCGATAGCTCTCCTGCTGACTATGAAGCCCAGAAGTTTGTCCAACAGAACTCCGAATGCACATTTAGCTGAGTTCAGCTTTATATCATACTTGCGCAACCGATCGAAGAACTTTCTCAAATCTCAAACGTAATCATCTTGAGTTCAGGACTTGATAATTACATCATCCACAAACACCTCTATATAGGTTGCTCCAACATTCTTCAGACCAAATGGCATAACCCGATAACAGTATGTACCCCAGGGTGTTGTGAAGGCGGTTTTCTGTGTCTTTCTTATCCATCAACACCTGGTGATATCATGCGTAGCAATCCATGAAGGACTGTATCTCGTGCTTGGTGCAGTTATCAACAAGGATGTGGATGTTTGGCAAAGGGAAATTGTCTTTAGGACTTGCCTTATTCAAATCTCTGTAATCTACACACACCCGGATTTTCCCATCTTTCTTTGGAACTGGGACTACATTAGCCAGCCATGTAGTGTACCAAACTACTTGGGTTACCCCCGCTTTTAACTATTTCATGATTTCTTCTTGATCTTGTCACTGATGTCAGTTTTAAACTTTCTTTGCTTTTGGTGGATCGGAGTGCAATCCGAGTAAGTTGGCAACTTATGCACCACTAGATCAACACTCAGCCCTGGCATGTCGTCATACGACCAAGCAAACACATCTTTAAACTCAAACATGAGTTGGATTATTGCATCTCGAGTTTTCTCATCTGTGTGAATGCTTATTTTGGTTTCCCGGACTTCCTCAGAAGTTCCCAAGTTAACCGGCTCAGTATCATTCAAATTTGGCTTAGGTTTATTCTTAAATTGTTCCAGTTCTCAATTTGTTTCCCTAAAAGCCTCTTCTTCATCATATTCTAGTTCTTGGTTCATTATTTCACAATTAGACAGCGTGTTTAGATCTGAGCATGAAGTCCGCAAGCATGTCATGTTATTTAACGCCACATTATTATAACTGAAAAGAATAAATAAAAAAGGAAAATAAATAAAATCAGAAAGAATAAAGAGAATAAACGATGAAATATTGATTTTATTTCTTGGAATTGGGAAGATAATACGGTTTACATTGGGAATTTAAAGACAAGAAACTAAAATAAACATTCGAGTTACACCCTGGAATAACTCGGGATGTAGAAAAAGTAGCAGGACAGGTCTACCGGGACTCCCGCCTGATCGGAAATGATGTAGCCTTCCAATTTTGAAGCTTGGCATTTGGTCCCATGTATAACACCTCAGCGGTGCTAGTGCCCTCTCCCGGCTGAACCATATAGGTTTCGTAGAGTACTTTTCTCATTGCCCCACATATTTCCTCAATTTCTTCAGCCATGAAAACCTCATCATCTTCCTATTCAATGTACTTTGGTTGGACAAAGGTTTCATACAAATGTGGCAGTGACTGTGGCAAAGCCCATCCTTCCTTGTTTCTCTCATCCGCCCACTTTACATCATCTGGGGTAGGGTGGAAATCTATCTCGAAGAACTTTTTGGTCGTAGGAAGAGTCACCGGCTCAGATATTCCTTGCAGAGATTTTCCAAGTCCCTTTCCTGGCTTGAAACCATGTCTGATCATTTCCTTGGCCACCATAATCGAGGCATTGGATAGGAAAGGTTGAGGGCAAGGGTTTCCTTCTTCATGTTGATCCGCCACCACAACCTCGAATGCTTGGTAGACTATGTGATCACTACCCTCCCTCGCTTCTAGGCATGGGACAGATGGGTCCCGATAGATCGAATTTCCATCTTCTCCATGGACCAAAATTTCCTGATCCTCATATTCAAATTTCACCATTTGGTGGAGGGTAGAAGGCATAACTCCAATGGCATGGATCCAAGGCCTTCCCAGAAGAAAATTATAAGACGTATCCATATCCAGCACTTGGAATGTCACCTCAAAGTCCACCGGTCCAATGGTCAAGATTAAGTAAATTTCCCCGATGGTATCTCTTTTGATGCCGTCAAAGGCTCTCACACAGATATTATTGGGACAAATCCTTCCAGTCCTGATTTCCATTCTCTGAAGTGTGGAAAGTGGGCAAATGTCGACACCCGAGCCTCCGTCTACCATGACTCGATTTACATAATATCCCTCACACTTTGCAAAGCTTTTTTGTGAGAAGTTCCCTCTGGAGGCAAGTCATTTTTGCTGAATGAGATTTGATTGACGACAAAGAACCTTTCTGCCATTCTTTCAAGTTGTTCCACCGAAGTTTCACCCGGCACGTAGACTTTATTAAGAGTTTTCATTAACACCTTTTGATTCTCAGGGGATTTCAACAGTAAAGACACTTGTTCAGGACATTTTCACAACTGATCGACCACCTCATAGTCGGCCATTTTCATCTTTTGAAAGAAAAGTTCTGCTTTCTCACCACTCACAGGTTTCTTAGGCGGGAAATGCCTTTTGGTAACATTGTTTACCTCTTCTATGTTTGAGTACTTCTGAGCGGGAACATTTTCTGGAAGCTCTCCTAAGATCTCTTTCCCTTTATACGTAACCACCGTCTGATGATAATTCTATGGCACTACAGCAGGGTTGGTCATAGGCTTCTATGGTACGCGTCCAATAACCACTGGCTTACTAAGCGAGGTGGTTTGATTGTTCCCCACACCACATAGGCTTGCTTGGGTACGTATGCTTGCATTCTTTTTTTCACTTCCAATTTCTTTGGAGGGCTCACAATCAGCTTCTTTTCTTGACGGCCTCACGGGACATAGAGAATTCCATTTTTGGGAGGTATCGCTTCTGTTCTGGTTTCAACTTTCTTTTCTAGATCTGTCTTGGTGACTTTGTTTTTCTTCTCCCCTTTAACTTGCTTCGAGGCAACCCCTGGCTTTCTTCCTACGTCAACAATAACAATGATGGTTTTTAATGCCGGATCGAACTCTTCATCCTCACAGATCATCCCAATCATGGGCCCTTTATTGTGGGCTGGCAATGGATTGTTAGTCATATTTGGGACCTCCTCGTCCCTCCGCACTATCTTCCCCTGCTCTATTAATTTCTCCACCACTCGTTTCAGAGTCCAACAGTCATTTGTATCATGGCCTTCGGCACCTGATTGATAAGCGCACCTAACACCGGCTCTGAAGGCAGGTGATGCTGGGCTATGCCTCGTTTGGGGGACCGGCTGCATTAGACCCATTTGGACAAATTTCAGGAATAGATTAGCGTAAGATTCACCAATTGGGGTAACATTTTGTCTTCCAAGTGGCTCCGGGGGCGGAAAGTTATTCTGCGGAGGTCGAGGATTATAGTGGTTCTGGTGAGGAGGCTAATTTCTTAGGAACGGGGCTTGATTTCTATTGGCATGTGGCCACGGCCGGATAAAGGGTTGAGCGTTCATGACCGCATAAGGTGGAGGTGCATAAGCCATCTCATGATGAGGGTAGTAATGTTGAGGGGTTCTTTCCGAAAACATAGGTCTGGGAGCACGGTGTCTTCTTGCCCCTGATGCTGCCGTAGACGTTTCTTCTTTGTTCTTTCCTTTAGCTATTCCTCTGGAACCGCCTTGAATGGCTTGGGAGGTTGCTCTGATGGCTGACTGGCTCAAGATTCTACCCGTTTTCAAACCATTATCCTCCATCTCGCCGATCTTAATTGCCTATGTAAAGGGTTTGCTCACAGCTGACATCATGTTCTGGAAGTAATCAGCTTCCTGGGCCTGACGAAATACGGTGACCATTTCCACTTCATCCTTTGGAGTTTTTACCCTCGATGCTTTCTCACGCCACTTAATTGCATATTCCCGAAAACTTTCTGAGGATTTCTTCTTTAGATTCTCTAAGGAGTTCCTGTCTGGCGCAATGTCTATGTTGTACTGAAATTGTCGAACAAAATCTATGGAAAGATCGTCCCAAATGTGCCATCGAGATATGTCCTAATCCATATACCATTATAAAGTTATTCCTACCAAGCTTTCTCCGAAGTAAGCCATTAACAACTCCTCTTTTCCGCCAGCCCCACGCAATTGGTTGCAATACTTTTTAAGGTGAGCAATAGGGTCGCCATGCCCATCATATTTCTCAAACTTCCGCATTTTGAACCCCATGGGCAGGTGCATGTGAGGGAAGTATAGGAAACACTCTTCTGCCCGCTTAAACCTTGCATATTTTTCACACTCTGCTCTAAACTCCTCATCCTTTTTGCCATCTCATCCTGCTCAGGTGCTTTAGGAGTTTTGTCTTGTCCAGGTGTAAGCTCAAATAGGGGTGGTTCTGAGTAATATGGGATATTGAGGAGGATCCGCTTGAAAAATAGGATTTTGGAAAGTGAAGGCCAACGGATCAAGAGCGGGCCTAGGTAGTGAAGGTTGTGTGGTGGCGGAGCATGGTGGAGCGATAAAAATATTGGGGACTACTCCTGATATGAACACCTGGGGGCGTACCTCAGAAGGTTTTCCTACAAAGTGAGCAGACATGGTTGGTTGTCCCAATGGGGTATTCGGATGACTGATAGGGATGTTAGAAGTACCCCCGGATCTCGGGAACAACTCAGGAAAGCTAGGGATAGCATTTGGAGGCTCTATTCCATTAGTCCATGCATCCCACATCTCCATAAATCGGAGACATAATATTCGGTTTTCTTCAGCTGTGGCAGACACGGAGGCCGGGATCCCTGAGATGGGGCTATCTTCGGTGATGAGAACTGGTGGCAAAGTCATTTCAGATGACATTTCTATACTTCCTTTTGATCAAGTAAAATAACGATGTGATGCCAGTTTACCAAAAACCAACCACCATTTCTATAAATCTAAGTTGAATTGATAGCAACAACGGTTAGTTTGAGACAAGTAATAGATAGGTAACTGCACATTGGGGTGTAATGCACCTTTACAGTTAAATGAGTGTCTACATGTTTGCAACTGTTGCATGCGTCATCCCGGATTTTCTTCCCGTTTATTTTGATTTGTTTTTCCTTGCTTTTCTTTTGTTTTTCTGGTTTTCTGTCATTTTGATTGGTCTTTCCTCTCCATCTTTTCTTTTCTTTCATTCTGGCCTTTGCTTTTGCCAGCGTATTCTTATTTTTTGGTTTCCTTATTTTCTAGTCTTGTGTTTCTTTTCCACTCTTGTTTTTTATTTCCTTCCCTCGTATTTTCTTTTTTCTTAGGGTTACGGTCGAATCTTATGGAGATTGCCTACATATCATGACCCCGCATGAATCAGACCAAGCGTAGTTCTTGCAAATAATTGCAAAAATAAGGAAATAATTTTTGGGATTTTTCAATTTTTATTAATGAAACTTTGATTACAGAGATAATAGACTATTTGGTTTTCTTAAAAGGGGAAATTACAAAACAGACTCAAAAGAACAAAATACAGCCTCGATAACTATGAATACATTAAAGCTTCAAATCCTGGGGCCTGCGGGGCGTCATTCGGCATCGCCGCAGGCCTACGGGCAAGACCCCCTTGTAACTGCTCCAAATCATTCATAACTTGCCAAACAAAGATCATCACTGTAGCAAAGAAGGCAGTGCGACTCATTCTTTTGCCTGCTTGACATTTCATGACAATATAATCCTCAATGGCTCTAATTCTTTCTCTGATCCGGCCCTTTTCTTGAAGTAGTCGACTTATCTGCTGGTTGCGGGCCTCTAACACCTAGGAGTCATGGAAGTGATGGTCTTGTAACAGCTTTATTTCTTTCTCCATCTCGGCCATTAGCCTATAGCAATGTTCCCTCTCAGCCTAAAATTCTTTGTCCCGCTGGGCTGCCTTGCCTTCAAGGGTATTCATTTTTCTTTCCAGTTTAGCAATAGTTCCCTCATAATTTCTTTTCATTTGATGCATAAATTGGGCCCTTTCCTCTGTCTTCTTTGCCCACTGCACCCGCAGCTTTGCTATGTTCCCTTCAGATTTCTCCAACTCTTCCTGGCACTCTAGGACTTGCTTTTTCAGCCAGTTTATCAACCTTTCATCGGAGCGACTTCTTTCTTGATTTTTAGCTGCTATTTTCATTTTTCGGATTTGAGCCTTAAGAGCCTCATTCTCTTGGGTCAGTTTCTTTTTGTCACCTTCATCGGCTGCGGCTTGCAAGCTATTTTCAAATTGAAGATCCTGAACCTGCTTTTCCAATGCTCTTATTCGGGCCCTGTATTCATTCTTTTTGGTATCCAATCCCATTGTACCTGGGTCCTATTACTAAATTGTTAGACTTGTGTCCTCTTCGTGGGTCTCTTAGGAATTTGGAACCTTTTGCCAAACCAAATCAAATATTTAGGGTCCACTTCGCCCTTAGCCCGATCCTGCACTATGGTTTTAGGCTCAAGATACCTACATTCATTGCACTATGGTTTTAGGCTCAAGATACCTACATTCATTCCTTATCTGGCAAATTTTTCCCTCCGGAAATGCAGATTTCGAGCCTTGTTCAAAGACTTGTTTGCTCAGATCTTCATCATCGTGGACGGTTTGGAATCTTCCCAGTTGTCGCAAGACTCGGTAGGGAGCATAGGGTTGGATACTCCGAATGCCCTTCAAGAGAATATAAGGTACTTCAGCTGATGTGTATACTACCTCAGTAGTAGGAAGCCATCCGAAAACCCACTCAATTTTGTCAGCGGTCAAAGATCTCAAACATGATAGCCAAGCCTCGTCCCCCTTAGGGAAATTCAATGCCTATTACCCAGGTTTTAAATTCATCAATACAGCTCAACCCGGTCAAACCATAGTTTATGTACCCAGTCCGGTGGCATAGTTGCTCTTGTATCCATAGTTGTAGCAACAAATTGCAACCCTGCAAGAATTTTTCCCCTTCTCGGCATTTGGTCAAAACTCGATACATTTCAGCCACAATCAGAGGAACCACCGTGCTGTTGGACTTCTTTATTGCAACATCTAGCATTCCTATGAGGCTAATATCTATGTGGACATCTTTTTAGGGACATATCACGACTCCCAAGAAAGTTACCATGAAAGCTAATCTCTGTCGTGCCTCCCACTTATCTTTGTTTCCAGTGTGTGTCAAACCAGTGTTGGGCTCCTCAAAACCTCATGGGTTACCATATCGGTGGTACAAGAAGTGGAGTGTGCAATACTCCTCTGATAGATTCTTATCCTGAACATCCTAGATGATACTCAATAAGTCCAGAAATCTATGGAGAGTTACCGGTCTCGATGCTAATACATATCAACCCCTAAGGTTTCCATTAATGCCTGCATACCTTGTAACCTCCTCTAATGTCGGTGTAAGCTCGAAGTCTGAGAACCTGAACACGTTGTGAGTTGGGTCCCAAAAAGGTGTCAATGCTTCAATAATATCCGGCCTTGGCTTAATGTTCAATAATCCGACAAGGCCACCCAGAATCTTTTCCACTGTTTCTCTGCTACCTTTGCTAGGTCATTCTACCACATGTGGACCTTCAAAGGGATCTCAATCAGGACTGAGAAGGATTCAATGTCAATTGTACTCATCCTGCACATTTATTTAAAATGACTTACGGCTTTAGTTTGACCCAAAAGAAAAAGTGGCTATTTGTCAAAAAAAATTATTTTAAGGAAAAATAAGGACAAAGTTTTGTGGATACGGCCTTTCAGCACTATGGGGAAGAAGATTTTAAGACTGTGCCCGCTAACCGTTTAAAAATGACTCAAGGTGGCTGTTTTTGCAAAAATAGCCTTCTAGCGCCCTTTTGGGGATATTCTGCTTATTTTAACAAGAATGACATCACCCGATTTATTTGTGACAAAAATTTAAAAATTTAGGTATTTTTTGTTTATTTTTGCAAAAAGGGAAGTTGGACCCGATGAGGGTTGCCTACGTATCTCACATCCGGTGAGAATCAAACTGGCGTAGTTCGGGCAGATTTGTCAAAACCAAATATATTTTGAAAACAAAAACTCTTTATTTGTTTTTTTTTTCAAAAATTCGGCAGAGTTTCAATACTAGTTGGATATTGGTTTTCTCAAAACAGGTAGTTACCCTCGCTCAACCCTAACACTGCTATTTTCCTTCTACTCTCTCCCATTATTTACAAGTCGGTCAACATGCAAAGCTGAGCAAATAAATGCACAAGTAGCACGTAAGATGCATCAGAATGGTCTTTTCATTTCAGGTCACCTGTCCTAGACGGACCCAACCCCTGTGTTGAGTCCCCTAAGTCAAATGCACATGATGAAAACAAACGTTCCTACTAGGGATCCGGCATGAGGCTTTGTTATACTAGGTTTAAGCCCTGGTTTTATTGTTCTAGACCTTGCTTACCCGAGCGAACAACTCGAGCCGGGGAGGGGGGGGGGGCAGCGTACCGGGGATACAGAAGCTCCACCGGCTTAGCAACTTATCCAAACCTCGTTCTAAATGGGATATGACTCTAAACAGAAGAGAAGCTACACGAAGTGCACCCTTCTCCATGTAGAAGACTCAGAAATAGGAAGGGTTTCATGGCAGTTTATATATATACAGTTCACAAAATATCAAAGTGATAAATCATTTAGCACATATAGCATGGAACAAGTAGGAAAATCACATAAAGCCAAATATAACAGTTATTCTAAGCTCGAATTCTTGAACCCTGAACTGAAATTCTGGGTTCGTTTCCCCAGCAGAGTCGCCAGAGATGTCACACCTCCTTTTTTACATACCACCCCAAAGGATAATGTATAAGGGAGTTTTTCCACTTTAAGTGACATTATTCGAAAATGGATTATTTAAGGATCAGAGTCACCACTTGGGATGGTTTATTTGGTATCCCAAGTCACCGGTGTATTTTGAATCCCAAATCGAGGAAATTCGACTTTCCTCTTGAAGTCTGCGAACCAGAAATTCTAAGTAAGGAATTCGGTTAACCCGAGGGAAGGTGTTAGGCCCCCCCGGATTCCGTGGTTCTAGCACGGTCGCTTAAACTGTCACAACCTATTACCTGATTTTAGTACATGTTTCAACCTATAATGCAATTTTAAATTATTTACCGCTTTTAATTAATTTTTAAGAAGGATTGAACGCCATTTAAAATATATTTTTGGATCACGTCACATGAAATGCACCCGCAATCCGAAATACATTTTATTCAACGTTTTAGGATTTGGATTTGGGTCGCATGAAATGCATACCCGAGTTTAAGAAGATAATATTATTAAATAACGCGCCTAAAGCAACTATGCTTTGTTAGCTTTGCAAGGGCCATGGAAATTTGCTAAATGACACACCTCGAATTCTAAGGATTTTAAAAGGAATTAACTAAACGAGGGCCATGCAATTGTTATTTTTGTTTGGCACGGCACACCTCAATTTATTCTAACCAACAGGTTTCTAAATTAGCTCACGCGGGCCATAAATTACGCATTTGGCTATAATGGCACACCTCAAATCTACTCAACTAAACGAACTAAAGATATTCATACTTAAAGCTAATTCGAAATTTAGAATTACAACTACGTCACAGGGACTGTACCCATTGCCGTGATAATCTTAATCTCACGTTAATAATCATAAAGCAGAACGACTAATTTTTATAATTGTCTACAATAATTTTGTACTATTCCACGATTCCTCAATTCTGGCATAAGAGACAAAGGTAATCTTTTTAATTCCCTATTCTATACATTAGTTAGATCTTGGTTGAAATTTAGAATTAATAATGAACAAAAGATTCCTATGGCAAGCAAAACATTGACGCAGAGAGTATACGAAGCATTTTGCACTATACACAATTGGTTCAATATTGCAAGAAGCAAACACTTTAGCAACGAAATCAAATTTGCAAAGGAACACATTTGAGACTGATCAATGTTGTAACAGATATAATAGAATCGTGAAATGCAAGCTTATCCTAAATACCAGTGCAGCAGTAACAATCACAAACACTAGCTCAAATCATGTTTAGGTCCAAAATGAAATAAAAGAGGTTAGAAGTAACCTGAAATTAGCTTTCCGGTTAATTGAAATGAAGCAATACACGGATTAAAATGAAGCGACAATCACAGTCAGGAATCGACACAACTTCAAATAAAATCAGTAAAAATCAATCCGAAAAACCAATGGATAGGACCTCGATGCCTCCGGCGACCTCGAATCTGACAGACAATGATGAACTCAAAACTCAAACACGACTACCACTCAATCAGATCCCCTAATCAGGGAACGAAAATTAGAGGCCTTCGATCTTCTTCCCCTTTTTTTTGTTTGTCGACTATGGGTGTATGCAGTGTTTTTTGGGTGAAGCTACATTGAAGATACAGGGGTAGTCATGGGCGGAGATGAGGCAATGACGAAGCAGAATTAAATCAAAGCACAAGTCATTCAAAATGCCCACTGGAAAATGGCAGCAATTAAAGCCAATCAACCAAAAATTCCAGAAGTGTCAAAATTTTTGTTCTCTTCCTTAGGTCTATGCGGCTCTCTCCATCTTTTGCAGAGTGTAGGTCTAGGTTTATTAAAGAGAGATGGGTTTTTGGGTGTTGGGTCGGGTCGGGTCGACCCGATTTGGGTTGGGTTGGGGGGAAAACTTGGGCTTCTCAAATGTTTGGCCCAATTAGAATTTAAGACCAAGCCTTTTCAATTCCCTCTTCTTTTTGTTTTTCTTTTCTTTCTTTAATTAATTAAAAACCTAAACTAAATTCCTAAATCAATTCAAATTATAAAATTAAACTAATTATCTAAATATGTAAAAATGATCATTTTTTGTAATTTTTTGATTAATAACACAATTAACTCAATAGAATTAATTTCTAAATGCAAATTGAACCTAAGGTGGCATAAAATTAAAATGTGATACTTTTTATGGTTTTTCTATGATTTTAAAAATATTAAAAATTTATGAAATGCAATTAAATAAATAAAAACACCTAAAAATCAAAAAAATTATTTTGGTCTATTTTTAGGAGTTATTTTCATGTAGTACTAAAATCACGTGCTCATAGCCATTGTTCATGCCTTGAATATCTGGCATCATTATTTGTACGGTGTGCCTTGTGAGATCTATATTGGCCATTGGAGCTTGCAGCAGTTACTCAAGTAAAAGGACCTAAATATGCATCAGAGGAGGTGGTTGGAGTTGCTGAAGGATTATGATATCACTATCCTGTATCACCCGGGCAAGGCCAATGTGGTGGCGGATGCCTTGAGTCACCGAGCAGAGAGTTTGGGGAGTTTGGCATATCTACCAGCTTTAGAGAGGCTTATGGTGATGGATGTTCAGGCCTTAGCCAACCAGTTTGTGAGATTGGATCTTTCGGAGCCCAGTCGGGTTCTAGCTTGTGTGATTTCCTGATCTTCCTTATTTGATCGTATCAAGGAGCAGCAGTATGAAGAACCTCATTTGCTTGTCTTTAAGGACAAGGTTCAGCGTGGAGATGCCAGGGATGTGACCATTGGAGATGACAGGGTATTAAGGATGCAGGGCTGTATTTGTGTGCCCAATGTTGATGGTCTTCGAGAGTTGATTCTAGCAGAGGCCCATAGCTTGTGGTATTCCATCTATCCGGGTGTCGTGAATATGTATTAGGACTTGAGGCAGTACTATTGGTAGAGGCGGATGAAGAAAGATATAGATGGTTATGTGTCTAGATGCCTCAACTACCAGCAGGTGAAGTATGAGCACCAGCGCCCGGGTGGGTTGCTTCAGCAGATAGAGATTCCGGAGTGGAAATGGGAGCGCATCACCATGGACTTTGTATCTGGACTCCCATGGACCTTGAAGAAGTTTGATTCCATTTGGGTCATTGTGGATCAGCTGACCAAGTTTGCTCATTTCATTCCTGTGTGTACCACGTATTCATCGGAGCGGTTGGCGGAGATTTATATCCGGGAGATCGTTCGTCTGTATGGTATTCCAGTTTCTATTATTTTGTATAGAGGTACTCAGTTTACATCGCAGTTCTAGAGAGCCGTGCAGCAGGAGTTAGGCACTCGGGTGGAGTTCAGCACGTCATTTCACCCCGGATGGACGGACGGACAGTTCGAGCGTACTATTTAGATTTTTAGGGATATTCTCTGTGCGTGTGTGATTGAGTTTGGAGGGTCTTGGGATCATTTCTTTCCATTGGTAGAGTTTGCTTACAACAATAGTTATCAGTCCAGCATTTAGATGGCACCGTGTAAGGATTTATATAGTAGGAGGTGTAGATCTTCGGTGGGTTAGTTTGAGCCAGGTGAGGCCAGGCTATTGGGAACAGAGTTAGTTCAGGATGCGTTAGAGAAGGTCAAGATAATTCAGGATAGACTCCGTACAGCCCAGTCCAGACAGAAGAGTTATGTAGACAGGAAGGTTCGTGATGTTTCATATATGGTTGGTGAGCGGGTTCAGCTTTGGGTTTCACCTATGAAAAGCATCATGAGGTTTGGAAAGAAAGGAAAGTTGAGTTCGAGGTTTATTGGCCTTTTTAAGATCTTGTGGCGAGTTGGGGAGGTTGCCAATGAGCTTGACTTACCTCCCAGTTTGGCCGGAGTCCATCCAGTTTTCATGTTTTTATGCTCCGGAGGTATCACGGTGGTCCGTCGCACGTGTTGGATTTCAGTTAAGTCCAGTTGGACAAGGATCTATCCTATGTTGAGGAGCCAGTGGCTATATTGGACAGGCAGATCAGAAAGTTGAGGTCAAAGAACATAGCTTAAGTGAAGGTTCAGTGGCGGGGTCAGCTGGCCAAGGAGGCGACTTGGGAGAACGAGCAGGATATGCGCAGCAATTATCCTCATCTTTTTCACTACTTCAGGTATGTTCTTTATGCTCGTTCGAGGACGAACGAATTTTTAAGTGTAGGAGGATGTGATGACCCAACCGGTCATCTTAAGAATTAACGCCCCGATCCCCTATTAACTGTTTCCCCTAAGTTCAATTCTGCTATTTTGGCTTGTCGGAACGTTCGGTGTTGGGTTTCAGAGAGTTTTGGGATACTTAGTCCCTAAATGAGATCTTAAGTGTTGAAAAATGGTCCGTAGTTGGAATAGTGTGAAGACGACCTCAGAATAGAAATTCGATGGTTCCGTTAGCTCCGTTAGGTGATTTCGAGGTTGAAAGCGTGTTCGGAATGTATTTTAGAAGTCTGTAGCTTATTTAGGCTTGAAATGCCGAAGTTTGAATTTTTTAAGTTTCCGGTCCGATAGTGAGTTTTTGATCCGAGGGTCGGATTGGAATTCCGGAAGTTGCAGTAGCTCCGCCATGTCATTTGGGATGTATATGAAAAGTTTTATGTCATACGGACGTGTTTTGGTTAGGTTTTTGATCGAAAGCGTGTTTTGATGAAATTTGTAGTTCTTAGGCTCAAATCCTTATTTAATTCGAGTTTCTGGCATTATTTTTGGTGGTTTAAGTATTGGTACAAGTTTGAATGGTGTTATGGGATATGTCCGTAGGTTTTGTGGAGGACCCGGGGGCTTCGGGTGTATTTCGGATGCTCAACGGAGCATTTGGAGTTTGAAAATATTGCAGAAATCCTTCAAATGTTGCAGGTCCCAGATCCTTCTTCGCGTTCGCGGACCTCTAATCACGTTAGCGTAGCTTTGTTTTTCTTCTTGTTCGCGTTCACGGCCCCTTTCATTCATTCGCATGGTGTAATCCTAGAGGGGGGCCAATTCCTTATACGCGTTCGCATACCTACCCCCGCGTTTGCGTAGCCTCAGCACATAGGCTGCTTCGCGTTCGCATAGAGCAACTCCTGGACCTTACATTTTTTTCCTTCATCGCGTTCGCATAGTTTCATGTCCCAGGCCTTCGCGTTCGCATTCTACCCATTGCGAGCGCAAAGGGTAAATTTGGCTTCTTTAATTTTTCTTCTTCGCGAACGCGAGCTCACCTCCGCGTTCACGATGCATTAAAGTTCTGGATAGTATTTAATATTTCAAAAATGAGGGTTAGCCATTTTTGTCAAAATACAAGCTTGGGAGCTCGGATTTGGGGGAAATTTCGAAAGCTTTTCGAGGGCAACGATGGGGTAATGATTCTCTACTCCCTTATGCTTAAAACCCACTAATCTAATCACGAATTCTTCCTTAATTTCGGATTTTTGAATGAAAAATGGGGAAAACTTCATAGACCAAACTATTGAGTTTTGAGTGGGTGTTTGACCTCCGATTTGGGAGTTTTTTATATGGTTAGACTCGTGAGACTACGAGGGTTCTGAAAATGTAAAAACTATCCGATTTTGAGATGTTGGCCTGAGGGGCATTTCGGTCATTTTACCTAATTTCGCTTCTTGTCTTTGAATTTAATAGTAGAATTAGTTGCTTCAGATATTATTTACGATATGTAATTGAATTGAATAGATTTGGGCCATTTGGAGTCGGATACTCGTGGCAAAAGCGTAGTTTCTAGTTGATTTTTGTACCGGTTCGAGGTAAGTGACTTGTCTAACCTTGTGGGGGGACCTTTCCCCTTGGGATTTGTTATTTGGTATTTGAGCGCCTTGTACGCGAGGCGACGAGCGTGTACTTGAGCCAATTGTTGAAAATCTGATTTTTACTTAAAATATTAAGATTGAGCTTCTTTCGTATTTGCTTTATTTTACTTGCAATTATAACCCGTGTTAGATTAGAAAAGCATGTTTAGTTGATTTAACTTTCCTATTTTCTTAAGTTGCCTTGACTGTACTACGTGAAGCATGTTAGACCAGTATTACCTGTTGCTTGTCCTTGTATTTCATTTCTGAATATCTTCTGGTTGTGGTTGCGCATTTACATTGGGACTACGAATGTGGGATTCCGATAGCTTACCCCTGCCCCCCTGTTTGTTTACCTTGGGACTACGGGTTCGATTCCCGATAGATCCCCCTGTATTTTTTCTTTGGGACTGCGGGTTAGATTCTCCATAGATCCCCCTGCACATTGATAGTTGGACTACGGGATGGTGTCTCGGAAGATCCTTCGGATTTACACATAAGATGGACTACGGGACGATATCTAGGGAGATCCACTGGACAGTTGAGAAAAGGACTACAGGACGGTATCTTGGAAGATCCTTATTGTTATTATTGGTATTGAGTTGTACATATTCTGTGTTTATTCTGCTCGTTGTGTAGCTGTTATTGCCTTGTGTAACCTATCTATTCTCATTGTTGTACGCATTATTACTGTTAGTTTCATATCGTTAATTCATATTATGTTGTTTGATTTCAGTAGGGCCCTGACCTTCCTCGTCACTACCCAACCGAGGTTAGGCTTGGCACTTACTGTGTACCGTTGTGCTGTACTCATTCCCCTTCTGCGCATGTTTTTCATGTGCAGATCCAGGTTCCTCTACCTAGGCGTACTATCATCGAGGCAGAGAGATCTAGCGAAGACTTCGAAGTATATCTGCCGCGTCCGCAGACCAGGAGTCTCTACTCTATTCTAGCTTTAGTAGTTAGTTTATCTTTTCTTTCAGTTGTTTAGACATTCTGGAGTTAGTGCAGTGTTTTACGTTTCTATTAGCCTGTGGTTCCCGTGAGTTTTCGGGTTTTGGGATGAGATTGTAGACTTCCACATTCTATTTTTTTGAGTTGTATATGCCAAGTGGCACTTATATACTGTTTTCTTCTAGTTTTGCTTAATTTTCGCATTGTTAGGCTTACCTAGTTATAGGAACTAGGTGCCATCATGACATGTTCATGGAGGGTGAACTAGGTTCGTGACAACTAACAAGTAGCAAATAGGGAAAATAATACCTAATCCCTCAAGCTAAGGTTAGCCACAAGACTTACCTCGATTCCACGGCAACAATCAAACCTCAATTACTGCCTTACCTCCAAATTCCACTTCCAATCCTCTTGTATCTAGTCATAATAAACTTATTAAAATCAATAAATGCCAGAGAAATCAATTCCAATGCTTAATTTTAGGTTTCCCAACATTTTCCCTAAAAGGTCAAAACCCGACCCCGGGCTCGCTTGGTCAAAACTCAAATTTCGAACCAAGACCCGATTACCCATTCACCCCTAGCTCGGATATACAATTGGTTTTGGAATGAGACCTCAATTTAAGGTCTAAATCCTTAAATTTTGAAATTCCTAAATTCTACCAAAAACACCGAATTCCCCCTTGAAAATCCCTACATTTTGTGAAGAAATCTTGTAAAAATATAAAATAGATTGAAGGAAATGAGCTAGAAATTGTTTACCTATGATTTGGGGAAGAACTCTTCTTTATGAAATCACCTATGGGAGCTTAGGCTTTGAAAATTTCAGAAGTGAACTGAAAATCCCGTGAAAACTTATTTTTGAACAGTTGCAGGTATTGCATTTGCGATCATAGGTTCGCAAACTCGGAAATGCAACCAATGCTTCGCAAATGTGAAGCTTGGCCTAACCTGCTGCCTTCGCAAATGCGAACAGATGTTTGCAATTGCGGCCCCTATTCAAGTCACATTTACGACGATGAACTTCGCAAATGCGAAGGTCCCCTGGCCAGACCTATCATCGCAAATACGATGATTCTTCGCAATTGCGGTGCTCGCATTTGCGAGCCAGACTTCGCAAATGCGAAGTTTATAGACCTGCAATTCCAAAAAATTTTCCTTAAGTTTCAAAACACTCTGTGGCCTATCCAAAATTCACCCGAGCCCTCGGAGCTCAAACCCAAAAATGCACACAAGTCTAAAAACATCATACAGAGTTGTTCATGTGATCAAATCGCCAAAATAACATCTTAAACAACGAATTTACCACCAAAACTCATGAAATTTTCTAGATAGTTCAAACTTCCTATTTTCTCAACCAAAGGTCTGAATCACGTCAAATTACTTCCGTTTCATACCAAATTTTACAGATAAGGTTTAAATATTATAACAGACATGTACCGAGCTCCGGAACCAAAATACGGGCCCGATACAATCAAATTCTAACACTATTCAATTCCCATAAACTATTATATTTTTCAGTTAACAATTTTCTTCAAAAATTCATTTCTCGAACTAGGGACGTCCAAATTCGATTCTGGGCATACGCCCAGGTCCTATATTTTATTACGGACTCTCCGAGATCATCGGAACACGGGTCCGGATCTGTTTACCCAAAACATTGATCGGAGTCAACAAAAATCATATTTTAAGCCAAAATTCATTATTTCTTAAAATATATTACATAAGGGCTTTCTGGATACATGCCCGGACTATGTACACAAATCAAAGAGAGATAAAAGGAGGTTTTTAAGGCCTTGGAACACAGAATTGACTTCTAAAACAAGAGATGAACTTTTAGGTCATCACATTCTCCACCTCTAAAACAACCGTTCGTCTTCGAACGGACATAGAAAAGTACATGAGTCGATGAAAAGATTGGGATATTGGCTCCATATATCGGATTCGGACTCCTAAGTAGCTGCCTCAATAGGGTGACCTCTCCACTGCACATGAACCGAAGGGTAACTCTTCGATCTCAATTGTCGAACCTGCCAGTCTAGAATAGCTACCGACTCCTCCTTGTAGGTCAAATCCTTGTCCAATTGAATAGTGTTTTAGTCTAACACGTGGGATGAGTCTCTATTATACTTCTGAAGCATGGACATATGAAACACTGAATATACGGATGATAAACCCGGCGACAACACAAGTATGTAAGCCATATCTCCCACTCTATCAAGTATCTCAAAAGGCCCGATGAACCTAGGGCTTAGCTTGCCCTTCTTCCCGAATCTCATCAAGCCCTTCATGGGAGACATCCAAAGCAACACGCTCTCCAACCATGAATGCCACATCACAAACCTTACGGTCAGCATAACTCTTTTACCTGGACTGAGCTGTACGAAACCTATCCTGAATAGTCTTAAACTTATCCAAGGCATCCTGTACTAAATATGTATCCAACAACCGAGCCTCTCCCAGCTCAAACCACCGAACCGGTGATCGACACTATCTACCATATGATGCCTCATAGGGAGCCATCTGGATGCTCGACTAATAAATGTTATTGTAGGCAAACTCCGCTAACAACAAGAACTGATCCCAAGAACCTCCAAACTCAGTAACATATGCTCAAAGCATATCCTCCAAAATCTAAATAGTACACTCGGGTTCCGTCTGAGGATGAAATGATGTACTCAACTCGACCCGCGTACCTAACTCACATTGTACTGCCTTCTAGAAATACGAGGTAAACTGCGTACCTCGATCAGAAATGATAAACACGGGCACACCATGAAGATGAAAGATCTCACGGATATAAATCTCTACCAACCACTCAGAAGAATAAGAAACTGCCGTAGGAATGAAACGCACTGACTTAGTCAACCTATCCACAATAATTCACACTGCATCGAACTTCCTCTAAGTCTGTGGGAGTCCAACAATGAAGTCCATAGTGATACACTCCCACTTCCAGTCAGGAATCTCAATCTTCTGGAGCAAACCACCGGGTCTCTGATACTCGTACTTTACCTTCTTACAATTCAAACACCGAGCTACATACGCAACAATATCCTTCTTCATCCTCCTCCACCAATAATGTTGCCGCAAGTACTGATACATCTTGGAGGTGCCCAGATGAATAGAATCTTACCGGGAACTATGGGCCTCCTATAGAATCAACTCACAAAGTCCATCCACATAAGGCATACAAACTCGACCCTGCATCCTCAATAATCCATCATCTCCAACTGTAACCTGCTTGGCACCTCAGTGTCGTACTGTGTCTCAAAGGACAAGAAAATGAGGATCATCATATTGCCGATCTCTGATACACTCAAATAATGAAGAACGAATGACTGTGCAAGCTAAAACACGGCTAGGCTCAGAAACATCCAACCTCACAAACTGATTAGCTAAAGCTTGAACATCCAAAGCAAGCGATCTCTCACCGACTGGAATATACTCAAGGCTGCCCATACTGGCTGGCTTCCTACTCAAAGCATCAGCCACTATACTGGCTTTCCCAGGATGATACAAGATGGTGATATCATATTCTTTCAATATCTTCAACCACATCCTCTGCCTCAAATTTATCTCCTTCTACTGGAATAAGTATTGCAAACTCTTGTGATCCATGAACACCTCACACGACACGCCATATAAATAGTCTCCAAATCTTTAGCACGTCAACAATAGCTGATAGCTCCAAATCATGAACTGGATAATTTTTCTCGTGAATCTTCAACTGTCGTGAAACATATACAATAACATTTCCATTCTGCATCAACACCACACCAAGTCCAATACGAGATGTATTACAATATATTGTATATGGCCCTAAACACGTGGGTCGGCGCTGTAGTCAAAGCTATTTTGAGCTTCTGAAAGCTCACCTCACACTCATCCGACCACCTGAACTGGGCACCCTTCTGGGTTAACCTGGTCATCGGGGCTACTGTAGATGAAAAACCCTCCATAAACCAACGGTAATAACCCACCAAACCCAAGAAACTCCGGATCACTGCAGTTGATGTGGTCTAGGCCAGTCCTTGACTGCCTCAATCTTCTTAGGATCCACCTAAATACCCTCTGCTAATAAAACGTGACCTAAGAATGCTAGTGAACTCAACTAAAACTCACATTTCGAAAAATTAGCATACAACTAGTTGTCTTTTAGAGTCTGAAGGATGACTCGAAGGTGTTGGTCATGCTCCTATCGGATGCGGGAGTAGATCAAAATATCATCAATAAAAACAACGACAAAAATATCCAGATAGGGATTGAACACTTCATTCATCAAATCCATAAATGCTGCTGGGGAATTTGTCAACCCAAATGACATCACTAGGAACTCATAATGCCCGTACTGTGTGCGAAAAGTTGTCTTAAGGCATCAGATGCCCTAATCCTTAACTGATGGTAGCCAGATCTCAAATCAATCTTCAAAAACACCCTGGCACCATGAAACTGATTAAATAAATCTTCAATCTTTAGCAATGGATACTTGTTCTTGATGGTGACATTGTTCAACTACCGATAATCTATACACATCCTCATCGACCCCTTCTTCTTCTTAACAAACAACACTGTCGCACCCTAGGGCAAGATGCTAGGTTTGATAAAACCCTTATCAAGCAAGTCTTGCAGCTATTCTTTCAATTCCTTCAACTCTGGCGGGGCCATACGATATGGCAGAATAGAAATGGGCTGAGTTCCTGAAGCCAAATCAATGCAAAAGTCAATATCCCTGTCGGGTGGCATCCCCGGCAGGTCTGCAGGAAATACCTCTAGAAACTCCTGAACAACTGGTATAGAGTACATCAAAGGAACCTCAGTAGTAAAATCACCAACGTAAGCCAAATAATCCAAACATCCCTTATCGACCAAATGTCGAGCCTTCATATAAGAGATAATCATGCTAGTAGAATGACTAGGAGTCCCTCTCTACTCCGATCGAGGCAATCACAGAAATGCTAAGGTCACAGTTTTGGCACGATAGTCCAATATAGCATGATAAGGTGACGACCAATTCATTCCCAAAATAACATCAAATTTAACCATATCGAGGATTAGGAGGTCTACACTAGTCTCAAGACCCCCAATAACAACCACGCACTAATGATAGACACGATTTATAGTAATAGAGTCACCCACCGGTGGGGACACTTATATGGGAACACTCAAAGAATCATGAGGCACAACTAAATATGAAGAAAAATAAGAATACACATAGGAGTATGTAGACCCTGGATCAAACAGAATTGAATCATATCTACTACAACTAGAACGGTACATGTTATAACTGTATCAGAGGACTCAGCCACAGACCTGGCTGGGAAAGCATAACATCTGGGCTGGGCCCCACCACTCTAAACTAATCCCTGGGATGGCCTCCTGCTGGCTAGCCTCCACCTCTAGCGGCCTAACCTCTACCTCCAATACCTCGACCTCCACCTCAGCTGCCTGACCCCTACCTCTAGCTGGCTGAGCGGACGGTGGAACACCTGATGCCGGAACCATGGCACGAGATCCCTAATGTTGAGAACTACTCGAGGCTCGAGGGAAAAATCTAGCAATGTACCTCGTATCGCCACAAGTATAACAAGACTGCGATTACTGAGACTGCTGACCCTCAAACTGACCCTGACGGCCTGAGTAACCACCCCGAAAACTCTGGAGCGGAGGTGCACTGACAAGAGCTAGTGGTGCACTATAGGGTAGGTTATCAGAATACTGGATATGAGAACCTCGGCAACCTGGAGACCGTAAGAAGCCTAAAGTTCTGAATGAAATGGCCTGGGAGGATGGACCTTACCAAAAGAATCCCTGCCTCCAGACGAGGCACCATTGAATCTTCCAGAATGACAAGGCCTCTTGTCTGACCCCTGACCACTCCCTTGAGCTAAAACCATATCAACTCTCTTGGCCACATTGGCCGCATCCTGAAAAGATGTCTCGCTCTCGGTCTCTTAGCCATCTGCAATCTAATAGGTTGAGCGAGTCTTTCAATAAACTCTTCACCCCCTCTCTTTCTATAGTGGGGAGTATAAGAAGAGCATGACGGACCAAATCAATAAACCTCATCTCGTACTAGATGATGGTCATAGAACCCTATTGAAGATGCTCGAACCGCCTGTGGTACTCTTTTCTCTGAGTAACGGGAATGAACTTCTCGAAAAATAGCTGCGAAAGCTGGTCCCAAGTCAAAGTAAGTGACCCAGCTGGTCTGTCCAAACAATAATCATCCACCATTTTTTGGCGGAACCTGACAAACAAAAAGTAGCAAAGTCAACCCCATTGATCTCCACTATCCCCATATTCTATAAAACCTCGTGACAGCTGTCTAAATAGTTTTGGGAATCCTCTGAAGATGTACCGCCATAGGTAGTAGTGAAAATCTTGGTGAACCTATCCAATCTCAATAAAGCATTTGAAGACATAGATGACCCATCACTGGTCTTTGCTACAACACCCGGTGGAACTACCCCAACTGGCTGAGCTACTAGAGTTTGATACAGGGTAACCACCTGCTCCGGAGTACGAGTAGCGGGAGTCTATGCTCATCCCCCATCCTGAGAGATGGATGGTGCTATAGGAAATATGCCTGCTTGAGTGACATTGTCCATAAGGCCCACTAGACGGAACAGAGCATCCTGGAGTATCAAGGTAGCGATGAACCCTCTGGAACCTGAGTCAGGCCCACTAGAATGGTCTGGGCAGGAACCTTATCATCAAACTCTACCTGAGGCTCCGCTAGTTTTGCTCCTCTGGGCTAAGCCTTGCCCCTACCTCGGCCTTGTCCTCTGCCCCTCATAGGAGCTGCTACTGGGAGCTCAAGCTACTGATCAACTGATGAAGTAGTACGTGTTCTCGGCATCTACGAAAGAACATAGTAAAGAGTTCAATTAGCATTGAAAGATCAAACAGCACGATAGAGATGAAATAGAAGTGAAATTATTCCTAACTCTTGTCACACCTCCATTTTTGCTACTACACCCCGTGAAGGGTATAATAAAAGGAGTTCTTCCAATTAAAGGACAATCAAAATGGGATTTGTTTATTAAGAAATTCATAGTCGCCACTTGGGAGGTTTATGGTGTCCCAAGTCACCGGTTTGAATCCCGAATCGAGGAAAGGGTTTGACTCTGTATTACAGTCGCGAACCAGAAATCCTGGTAAGGAATTCTATTAACCCGGGAGAAAGGGTTAGGCACTCCCGAGTTCTATGGTTCTAGCACGGTCGCTCAACTGCTATATTTGACTACAATTTGTTTTTTATATATGTTAAAACTCATAGTGAATTTTAGAGTTATTTACCGCTGTTAGTTAATTATTAAGAAAGTGAACGTCATTTAAGAACGTGTTTTCGGATCACGTCACATGAAATGCACCCGGATCCTCGACACATTCCTATTAAACGTTTTTGGATTTGGATTTGGGTTGCATGAAATGCACACCCGTATTTAGGAAGGTAAAATTATTAAAAGCGCGCCTAAAGCGACTAACGTATTATTTACTTTGCGGAGGGGCATGAAATTTGCTAAACGATACGCTCCAAATTCTAAGTAATTTTGTATAGATGATTAATGAGGGCCCCGCAATTTTGGGTTTTTGTTCTGCGAGGCTCATCTCATTTTTTATTAAGGGCCATCCTAAAGCAACTACAATTTTTCTATTTATTATTTTTCTCTAAAAGGCCAATTAACTTATAATTATAAATTCGGGCATCGAATACAAGTCCGAATTCAAACAAAAGGGACGACCCTTTTAGCTTGAACCCGCTACCTAATTCGAAACCCAATTTTATATTTTTGAGTTAATTCCCTATACTCCTAATAAAATTTAAAGGAGTTTTTACTTCAGCACTTTTTCTTATTGTTTTGGGCCTAAAAAACGGCCCGGTGCAATTCAACAGCAAAGCACAAGCCTGCGTAGGCCCAAAGCAGACCCCCTGCATGTCCCAACTTTGTCCATTACACAATGGTATTGTAAATTCATTATCACTAATTGCTGACAGTTTGGAACGTAACAGTGATACTTGCAGCAACTATCCAACAATTTCAAAATTATCCAATTCACAATTGAACATTAACAAATTCAGCAATTATCCAAACACTAGGAATATGTGCTAATATTCATTAATCTACTCATTTAAGTTAACATAAAGCACTACGTGTAAATGCCTCAGCCGAATATATATGAATTCCTATGTATGGTACTTTAACGGGTATGACAGTCTAATATACGAGATACTCGCAGAACATATAGCCTAAATCACATGGTGAATCACTGGCAGAACATATTCGTGCCATTCTAACCCAGCACTACTTGAAATATGCACACAACTCTAAATGATTCAATGATATAATTAGCTACAAATCATTACTAAACATAATGTAGTGGCAGAACATTCATGTAATTCTAAAAGGTTCAGAAATCTAATTAATTACAGATCCATTTATCATTCAAGTAAACAAAACTATTCTATGCTTTTAAACCAAACAGGGCATAGGAAACTTCATAGATCAAACTTGATACTATTTTGATCATTTCATAAACTTCAGCCTACATTGAATCTTCACAATTGATAGGGTCAAATGAGTACCTAAAAAAAGGAACAAAGGCAGATATTGAGAACCAGTGAAGTAAGGAAACAGCAACAGGAGTTCACACAGCAACAATCACACAGCTTCGAACCAGAAATGAATCAGCAGTCCCAAAAAAGTTCAAAATCAAACAGAATCTAGCCTAGCCAAATTAAGTCAAATCTGAACTTAAAACCCTGATGAAACTTCGCTGGTGCATAGCCTAGCCAAATTCTCACTTAATTTGATTCAATTGTACTTGAAATGAGTCTCTACACTTCAACAAGTAGCAATAGTAACTACAGAATGTGAATTGATGAATATAAACTGAAATCAGTCTCTAATTTTAATGGAACAGTAGCATTTTTGGTTTTTCTATTTTTTGATTTTTTTGTATTTTTGTATATTTGAATTTAAAATGCTAATCTAAAGACTAAAATGACTTTGGGAGGGAAATTTGGTGGATGGGAACTCTGGAAATTTCAGGGGTGTCTAAAACTTGTCAGTTAAGGCCTTGGTGATGCCTTTTTATAGGCAAAATGAGGTGCAGCCTCAGATTTCAGTTTTTGCATATTAGTCCTCACTTATTTTCAGCTTAGTCCTTCAGTTATTAACTTGTCACACAAGTAAGCACACCATGTTTTCCTAAAATTCCAAGTGAGACCCATTCTAGAAGGTTCTAGAACTTCTTATTTCAGTTTTTAACAGATTCCAAGCCCTTGAACTACCCTAATTGCCCTTAGCTTGTTCCTAGAATCACTAACCTACCCCCATCCCTGATTAAACCATGGTCAACTAACGAAAACATGAATTTTAGCTGAGAAAATGTAATCCCTATCTGAACTCTTATTATTCTATCAATTAACAAACAGTAATCAACATAACACTATGCTAACAGCTAACACAAACCACTAATCACAATTAACGATACTGAATTAGAGAAAAATCAGTAAGAAACAATTCCATGGGAACTTGAAACAATTATGATAACAAGGCAGAAAACAATTACTAAAACCATGAGTTAACCTAGACACTTATTCTAATAGAACAACGATTAGATTAGGATTGAACCAGACTAAAACAAAATCAGAGGCATGTAGAAATTAAAACAAACGTAATTAATAGCATGAACCCAACTAATAAGAAAAAAGGCTAAAGAAAACAAGAATAACAAAACTGAGAAGGAAAACTCACTGACACGGCTCGACACATTTTAAAAATAAAATTCGACCAGTTTTGGTGATGTTTGACCCTTGCCACTGAAGGATTCTTCATGAGGAGGATGAGGAGACCATGGATTACCAATTTGGTAAGTTTTAGAGAAATTAGGGTTTCGCCGGAAAACTTCGATTTAATATTCGAATGATTCTGGCGAGATTTCAGGAATATGGCTTGGGTATTTAGGATGAGAGGGTTAAGGCGAGTCTATGGTGTTAATTTGGCGGCATTTGGGAATAGTGGCATTTTGGCCGGAAAATTTCGATCTGATATTCGAGAGGCTGGGTTGTGATTCGAGGGAGACGGTTTTGGGGTTTGGAAATAGGAGGGGAAGGGGAGCTTGTGGTGAAATTTTGGGGTCGTTTGGAGCTCCGCCGACGCCGCCGGCAATTTTCGGCCGGCGACATTAAGGCAGAGGGCGGCAGAGATACGGCGGCTAGAGGCGGGGAAGAGGTACGATGAGGGAGACTTTTTGGTCTCTTATGGGTGTTTCATAAGAGTTTTAAGTTCAGATTTGACTTAGAAGCTGAGGAAATTCAAAACAGATATCAGTGTGAAAATCAAAGAAGAGGTCACCAAGCAGTTTGATGTGAAGGTCCTCCGGGTCACCCGGTATCCCACCTGGTTAGCTAATGTTGTGCCTGTACCAAAGAAGGATGGGAAGACCAGAGTGTGCATTGATTACCGTGATCTCAATAAGGCGAGTCCAAAAGACAATTTCCCACAGCCAAATATCCATATATTGATTAACAACTATGCCAAACATGAGATTGGTTCCTTCGTGAATTGTTATGCGGGTTATCACCAGATCTTGATGGATCAGGAAGATGCAGAAAAGACGATGTTCATCACGCCTTGGGGAACATATTGTTATAGGGTTATGCCATTTGGGTTAAAGAATGCAGGGGCAACATATATGAGGGCGATGACCACCATGTTCCATGATATGATACATCGGGAAATCGAAGTCTATGTAGATGACGTGATTATAAAGTCGAGAAAGCAGTGTGATCATGTCAAAGATCTGAGGAAGTTTTTCTAGAGACTCTGTAGGTACAACCTCAAACTTAATCTGGCGAAGTGTGCATTTGGAGTTCCGTCGGGGAAGTTGTTGGGGTTCGTGGTAAGTCGACGCGGTATTGAGTTAGACCCATCCAAAATCAAAGCCATTCAGGAGTTACCACTGCCAAAAAGCAAGAAAGAGGTGATGAGTTTGCTTGGCAGGTTGAATTATTTCAGCAAGTTCATTGCCCAGCTTACGACGACTTGCGAGCCAATCTTTAAGCTGCTAAAGAAAGATGATGTGGTTAGATGGACGGATGAATGTCAGGCAGCATTTGACAAGATTAAGGAGTATTTGGCCAGTCCACATGTGTTGGTTTCGCCAGAACCAGGAAGACCCTTGATCCTCTATCTGACAGTGTTGGATGACTCTTTTGGCTGTTTACTGGGGCAGCATGACATCACATGAAAGAAAGAACAGGCGATTTACTACCTCAGCAAGAAGGTCACATCTTACGAGGTAAAGTACACTCAGCTTGAGAGGACGTGTTGCGCGTTGACTTGGGTAGCACAGAAATTGAAACATTACTTGTCATCATATACCACTTATCTCATCTCGCGGTTGGATCTATTAAAGTACATTTTTCAGAAGCCCATGCCCACAGGGAGGCTCGCAAAGTGGCAAATCTTGCTCACGGAATTTGATATTGTCTACGTGACCCGTACTGCAATGAAAGCAAAAGCAATGGCTGACCATTTAGCCGAGAACCCAGTTGACGATGAATATGAACCTTTGAAAACATATTTCCCTGAAGAGGAGACAATGCATATCAAGGAATCGGAACAAGATGAAAAAATGGGGTGGAAGTTGTTCTTTGATGGGGCTGCCAATACCAAAGGCGTTGGGATAGGAGCGGTACTTATTTCTGAGACAGGGCAGCACTACCCTGTTACAGCTCAGCTTCGCTTCTACTGCACTAATAACATGGCTGAATACGAGGCATGTATCTTGGGTTTGAGGTTGGCTATAAACATGGGTGTCCAGGAGATCTTAGTCATGGGCGACTCGGATCTTTTGGTATACCAGATTCAGGGAGAATGGGAGACACGAGACATAAAGCTCATACCGTACCGGCAATGTCTGCATGAACTTTGTCAATGATTTCAGTCAATAGATTTTAGGCATATTCCAAGGATTCATAATGAAGTTGCTGACGCTTTGGCCACTTTGGCGTCAATGTTGCATCATCCAGATAAGGCTTATATGGACCCGTTGCAGATTCAGGTCCGAGATCATCATGCCTATTGTAACATGGTGGAAGAAGAGCTTGATGGTGAGCCGTGGTTCCATGATATCAAAGAATACCTCAGGATGGGAGTATATCCGGCACAGGCCACCGGAGATCAAAAGAGAGCCACTAGACGCTTGGAAAGTGAATTTTTCTTCAGTGGAGGAGTGTTGTACAAAAGAACTCCAGATCTTGGTTTGTTGAGGTGCATGGATGCTAAACAAGCTGCAACTATCATGACCGAGGTACATGCGGGAATTTGTGGACCTCATATGAGTGGATATGTATTGGCCAATAAGATTCTCCGAGCAGGGTATTATTGGATTACTATGGAACGGGATTGTATTAGTTTCGTGCGCAAGTGTCATCAGTGTCAGGTACACGGAGACTTGATTCACTCTCCACCGTTTGAATCGCATACAATGTCGGCACCATGGCCTTTTGTTGCTTGGGGAATGGATATCATTGGGCCGATTGAGCCAGCGGCGTCAAATAGGCATAGGTTTATTCTGGTAGCCATTGATTATTTCACTAAGTGGGTTGAGGCGAAAACTTTCAAATCGGTGACCAAGAAAGTAGTGGTTGATTTTGTGCATTCAAATATCATTTGTTGATTCGGAGTCCCGAAGGTAATTATCACAGATAACGGTGCCAACCTCAACAGCCATCTGATGGTGGAGACATGTCAGCAGTTTAAGATCACGCACCGAAATTCCACTCCATATCGTCCCAAGGCTAATGGAGCAGTCGAGGCAGCTAACAAGAACATCAAGAAGATACTTCAGAAAATGGTGGAAGGGTCCAGGCAATGGCATGAGAAGTTACCTTTTGCTCTGTTAGGCTATCGCACTACTGTTCGCACTTCAGTAGGGGAAACTCCTTATTCATTAGTATATGGTATGGAGGCGGTGATACCTGCAGAGATTCAAATACCATCCCTTCGGATTATTGCCGAAGCAGAAATTGACGATGATGAGTGGGTCAAAGCCCGTTTGGAACAATTGAGCCTGATTGATGAAAAGAAATTGGCAGCAGTATGTCATGGATAGTTATACCAACAGAGAATGGCAAGAGCATATAACAAGAAAGTACGTCCGCGGAAGTTTGAAATGGGGCAATTGGTGTTGAGGCGTATCCTACCTCACTGAGCTGAGGCAAAAGGAAAGTTCGCCCCCAACTGGAAGGGGCCATTTGTTGTAACCCGAGTGTTGTTTAATGGTGCATTGTATCTAACATATGTGGAAGGGAAATGTGTAGAAATGGCTATCAACTCTGATGCAGTCAAGCGATACTATGTATGATTTCTTTATCTTTATGTACCTAATTGTATTTGTCATGTTTTGAGATTGAAACAACGAAGGCATTTTGTTCTGCTATCCAAACACGTTATCTTTGTTATCCCCTTTGAGCCGTATTCTATTTTCTTTTGTACCCCTCTTTCGGAATCAATAACAAAATTCGAAAACCCGAACGGGGAAAATCAGTGGAGAAACAAGAGAAATATAGTCCAAAAGAAAAGAAGAAGGAAAAGAAAAAGAGAAGAGAAGGGAAAAGAAAGAAAGAAAAAGAAAAAAAAGAAAAAGAAAGAAAAGAAAAAAAAAGAGAAAAGAAAAGAAAAGAAAAAGCAAAAAAAAGGAAAAGAAAAGAAAAGAAAAGAGAAGAGAAGGAAAAGAAAAGAATGAAAATAAAGTGGAAGAAAGAAAGATTGCAACAATAAAGTAATTTTATGACCTGAACTACGTTTGACTTGATCCCGAAAGGGTACGTAGGCAGCCTCTCTTTGAGGTTCAGTCACAACAAAATAAAAGTCCAAAAGTCCCCAAGAAAGAAACTAGGAAGAAGTTGTGGTCGCTGTGAGAAATCTGATTCCGAAAGTTGTAATTTTGAACCCATGTTGAATTATTTTGAGCTTCTATACCCTTCTTTCTAAACCCCATCCAAAAGCCACATTACGGTCCAAATAAAGACCTTCCGATCAATCTTCAAGAAATGCTAATGCGAGCAGGTAAAGTGATTCATGTTGGGGGCAACACTCTGATATCAAGAGAGAAAGGAAAATGATGAAAATGAGAGAGTCTTATTGGTGAAAACCCTCACAGGCACCGTAAGGCGACGGGAGCTGAGAGAAATCAAAAATGAGAGAGTCTTATTGTTGAAAACCCTCACGGGCACCATAAGGCGACGTGAGTCGAGAGAAATAAAAATGAGAGAGTCTTATTGGCGAAAACCCTCATGGGCACCGTAAGGCGAAGGTGAGTTTTCAGATGGGCAAATGAAACAAGTCTGTGGTTGAAAGATGCTCGAAACATGGCAAGACGAGCAAGGTTTGGGTTTTGTTGAAAGTCGGGTTAGAAAAGTATGGAACAGCAAATGTGGCAATTGAAAGACGATTGGTTGGACAGACTAGGCTGGTTAATCCAAATGCACGGCATGATCAATGGTATCGGTCGTTCCACTCAGATAAGTCCTATCCTCTTCTCTTCATTACAAAACATCTGTTTTCAGAGTCTTTCTATCCTTAACCTTCGAGGTCATTGCATTTCATTCTCTTGAAGTATGTCTATAAGATGTTTCAGTGTCAGTTCTGTTCAAAAAACCAAAGAAGTATGTCAAGGCTAACTACCAGCTTCCCAGTTGTACGGCACAACAGGATTGGAACATATCAAAAAAAAGTAAGGCATGAAGGACCAATGAAAGTCCCACCGGCGGATTGATAAGATAATTGCGGGAGAGAAGTAAAGTTTCAAAAAGAGGGGTCCGAAACACAAAACAGCAATACGGGATCAAACATTTAGGTCGTCAAAGTCAGGGGTTGAAAGTCAGTCAAGAAGTCGAGGCGTTTCAAAGCGAGTCCAGGGAAACAAGTTGGAGCAGAGCCAGAAGCAGTAACGTACCCAACAAGAATGCCAGCAGCTAACCACCATTTTATATTAACAAATCTTTCTTTGATTAAGATAGGAGCAGAAAGTTTTCTCTGTTTTGATGCAATCAGGAGCCCACCTGGAGAACAAGGGAATATTTTTCAAGCCCAGCAATCAGGAGCCCACCTGAAGAATAAGGGAATACTTTTCAAGTTCAGCAATCAGGAGCCCACCTGGATAACAAAGGGAATACATTTCAAAGTTTCAGTAGTCAGGCACCCACCTGGAGAACAAGGGAAGTATAATGCAAATTTCATCCTTCAAGCTTTAATCTTGGGTAACATAACGCGCCCAGTCATCAAACTGGGGCAGAAAATTTTCTTTTCTTTGTCTGTTTTGTTGCAATTAGGAGCCCACCTGGAGAACAAGGGAATACTTTTCAAATTTCAGCAATCAGGAGCCCACCTGGAGAACAAGGGAAGACTTTTCAAATTTCAGCAATCAGGAGCCCACCTGGAGAACAAGGGAATACTTTTCAAGTTCAGCAATTAGGAGCCCACCTGGAGAACAAGGGAATACTTTTCAAGTTCAGCAATTAGGAGCCCACCTGGAGAACAAGGGAATACTTTTCAAGTTTCAGCAATCATGCGCCCACCTGGAGAACAAGGGAAGTACAATTCAAATTTTAGCTTTCAATTTTTTATATTTGATAACATGTTGTACCCAGCCACCAAACTGGGGCAGAAAATTTTCTTTGTTTGTCTATTTTGTTGCAGTCAGGAGCCCACCTGGAGAAGAACGAAATAATTTTCAAGCGTCACAGTCAGGAGCCCACCTAGAGAATAAGGGAATACTTTTCAAGCTTCAGTAGTCAGGCACCCACCTGGAAAACAAGGGAAGTATAATGCAAATTTTATCTTTCAAGTTTAATATTTGGTAACATAACGCGCCCAGTTATCAAACTGGGCAGAAAATTTTCTTTGTTTTGTCGCGATCAGGAGCCCACCTGGAGAACAAGGGAATACTTTACAAATTTCAGCAATCAGGAGCCCACCTGGAGAACAAGGGAATACCTTTTAGATTTTAGCAATCAGGAGCCCACCTGGAGAACAAGGGAATACGTTTCAAGTTCAGCATTCAGGTGCCCACCTGGAGAACAAGGGAAGTACAATTCAAATTTTAGCTTTTAATTTTAATATTTTGACAACATGATGTGCCCAGTCACCAAACTCGTGCAGAAAATTTTCTTTGTTTGTCCATTTTGTTGCAGTCAGGAGCCCACCTGGAGAATAAGGGAATACTTTTCAAGCATTGCAATCAGGAGCCCACCTGGAGAACAAGGGAATACTTTTCAAGCGTTAGCAATCAGGAGCCCGCCTGGAGAATAGAGGCACATATTTCAAATTTCAGTAGTCAAGCATCACTCGAAGGTATGGCAAGACATCTCCGATCACAATGCAAGGCAAGAACAAGAATCCCATCAGAAGAATACAAGATACAAGTTCAAGGCAACACAAGAGCAAGTTTGAAGACATAGATAGGATCTTTTGTAACTCATAGATCATAGCTTAGGCTAGCTTCTTTTGTTTTACCATGGTGTAATAAGGAGGTCGGCAAGTAGTAGCAACAGCAACAGCAGTGAGATCACAACTCTTGGTAGTTCCATCTACCAAACCTTCCCGAACTACACTAACTTGATTCCTGTTTAGCCCAGGATATGTAGGCAACCTCTGAAGAAGGGTGCGGTCAAACTTTTCAAAAAATGCTTCATACGGAATATGCGAACGGGCAAAAATCACTCATTTTCGCTCACTTATCTTTGCACGAAAACTCTTCGTGTTTCCGGGCAAAGAGGGGCAGCTGTGAGCACGTGATTTTTGCCCTAAGCAAATAATTCCCATAAAATTCAAACAAAATAATTTTTCTTTATTTTTACAATTTTTGTGAATATTGTGTCATTTTTTGGGTAATTGTTGCATTTTATCTGTGCATATTAGTTCGTATAAAAAATACAAAAATATGCATTTGCATTTAGGATTTAATTTCATATTTTAGGATTAATTAAGAGTTAATTTGTTTAAAAACAAAATAGGAGGAAAATAATAAAATGATACTTTTTGCATTTTTAGTTTAAATTTGTATTAGTTTGTATTTAATTAGGATTTAATTAGGAAATCTAATTTTAATGCAATTTGATTGTGATGGTTATTTTAGCATTTTTATAAAATCAGAAAAATAAAAATACAAAAATACAAAATCAAAAGGAAAAACAATTAAAAAATGATCTTAATAAGAGACCAAAAATTGGGCTCATTTCAATATTGAACAAACCCCCAGCCCAAACGGATCCCACCCCTGAACCAGACCAAATCTACCCCAAAAATACACCCCAACCCGGCCTGCCCCTTCATTAGACGAAACGACGTCGTTTGGCGTCATTTAATCACAACCCTTTATTTCCCTGATCCAACAGCCTAGAACCTGCCCCCATTTTACATATTACTATCCAAAATAAATCAGTAAACCCTAAAACAAATCTCTTCTTCCTCGTATCATCTCTAGATCCCGCTAGAGCCGCCGCCGACGGCGAACGCCACCACCGCCAATCCGCCCAAAAAATACACCCTAGATTCACCTTCTCATCCTCTACTTGAATCCACTAGCCTTTTCTTTCAACTCTACTGGAACTCGTCGAATATCCATTCAAAATTTTTCGGCCACGACGCAACAGCTTCCAAACTGCCCCAAACTCACACCAACGACTCCCCTGACTTCCCTCAACCCAAATCCATAACCACCTCCCCTAAAATCTTGCCGGAACCGCTCGAATTTCCATTTGAGCTGTCTCCGGCCAAAACCCCAAATGCCTCAAATGCATGCAATTTGACACTGGATGGTCCTTAGGTTTTCCCCTTAGAGAATCGTCATCATTAAAGCTCAATTTCTGCCTGAGCCGGTTAAATTCAGAATATGGAAGTAAGTCGAGTGTCCAGTTAGCCGTGAGTCCTTTCCCCTTATCTTTTTATGCTCCATACTTCTTCTTCTGTGTTAAAAATTGAATAAATTTCTGATTAGTTATGGTTTTGTTTAATTTCACTGACTTAAACTTGTTTTAGTTTAGTTTAATTTTGATTGGTTGGGTTTTGTTCTGTTAGTTTGAGTGTTAAACGTAGCCTTGTTAGTTCAATAAATTAGTTATTAGTTGGATCGAAATTTGTTCAGTCTTGATGTAGTTTTGGATAATAACAGTGGTGATTCAATTAGGATTTCATTAGGCCGTTAACAATTGATTCATTTCTTCTGATGCATGATATTCTTCAGTTTTGTTTCAAGTAATTGTGAAGGATTGGACTAGTTAATAGTTGAATTAAAATTGGTGTTCAATGCTTGTTTTCAATTAGGTAGTTTTAGTTGTAGTTGAATGCATCACATTTTAGTTTTGTT
>MU731357.1:90223-125070 GCA_026770625.1 Nicotiana glauca
TATATATAAATTGCATTTAAAAGTGATCCAGAGTTGTTCAATAAGCTGAACTGGACGGGCCATTTGGGCCTATTCTCATTGGATGAAGCCCATATCTGGGTAGCCTTTCCCATTCACACAAGTATCATTGAAATGGCATAGGGCCAAAATTAAAGCCCAATGTTGGAGCTTCTGAATTCATCCCTTACTTGGAAAATTTATTGACCCTTGAACAATAACGTTGAATGAGGATTTTATTTTAGACAAAGAAAATAGAAAGATTATAGTCACTTTAGGATTCCCTTTAAAAATGATGAGACGAGTCTCGCCAAATAAAAATTCAAAATTGCGGGGCCCTCATTAAATGTCATAAAAAAATAATTAGAATTCGGGTGGACCGTTTAACGAATTTTACGGTCTTTCCCAAAGATAATAAACGCGTATTTGCTTTAGGCGCGTATTTTAATAATATTACCTTCCTAAATACGGGTGCACATTTATGTGACCCAAATTTAAATCTCAACGAAGTCGAAATATGTCAAAAGCCACGGGTGAACTGGTGCGACGTGGTTCAAGATACATTTTCACGACGTTGCAATTCTTATTAAAAATAATATATAATAAAAGTGGGTTATTAATAAAAGGCACATATGTTAGAACATGTTTTGAAATCAGATAAAATCAAATACAACAGATGAGCGACCGTGCTAGAACCACGAAATCCGGGAATGCCTAACACCTTCTCCCGGGTTAACAGAATTCCTTACTCGAATTTCTGATTCCCAGACTGTTAACAGAGTCATAATTTCCTCGGTTCGGGATTCAACCGGTGACTGGGGACACCATTAATCTCCCAAGTGGCGACTCTGAATCTTAATAAATAATGAATCCCGTTTCGATTATCCTTTAAGTGGAAAAACTACTTTATGCCTGTGCGGGTGTAGTGAAAAAGGAGGTGTGACAGCTGGTCGAACAAATCATCAATCCTCAGCAGTGGATACTTGTTCTTAATCGTCACTTTGTTCAATTGCCGGTAATCAATGCACATCCTAATCGAACCATCCTTTTTCTTCACAAATAACACCGGCGCACCCCAAGGAGAAATACTAGGTCTAATAAAACCCTTCTCTAGCAAGTCTTGCAACTGGTCCTTTAACTCCTTCAACTCTGGCGGGGCCATGCGATACGGCGGAATGGAAATGGGCTGAGTGCCCTGAGCCAGATCAATACAAAATCAATATCCCTATCGGGCGGCATACCCGGCAGGTCTGAAGGGAAAACCTCGGGGAACTCCCGAACAATAGGAACAGAATCAATAAAAGGGACCTCTGCGCTGGAATCGTGAACATATGCCAGATAAACTAAACACCCCTTCTCGACCATGCGTCGAGCCTTAACATATGAAATAACACTGCGGGTGGTATGTCCTGGGGTCCTTCTCCACTCCAAACGGGGCAAATCTAGCAAAGCCAAGGTCACGGTCTTGGCATGACAATCCAAGATAGCATGATAAGGGGACAACCAATCCATACCTAATATAATGTCGAAATCCACCATGTTTAAGAGCAATAAATCAACACGGGTCTCAAGACCCTCAAACACTACCATACGGGAATGATGAACCCGGTCGACCACTATAGAATCACCCACCAGTGTAGATACATAAATAGGAATACCCAAAGCATCATTAGGCATAACCAGGTAGGGTGCAAAATAGGACGACACATATGAATACGTAGACCCAGGGTCAAATAGCACTAAAGCATCCATATCACAGACCAGAATAGTACCTATAAAAACTGCATCTGAAGACTAAGCCTCTAGCCTGGCTGGAAGAGCATAACACCGAGGTTGGGCCCCATCTCCCTGAACCATATCTCTGGGATGATCGGCTGTTGGCAGGCCTCTACCTTTGGAGGTCCGATCTCTACCTCTATGTCTCTACCTCCACCTCTATGGCCTCTACCCCCGCCTCTAGCTAGCTGGGTGGCCTATGGATCACCTGATGCTTGAATTATGGGACGAGGACCCTGCTACTGAGAGCTGTCAAAAGCTCAAGGGCAATACCTGGCAATATATCTCGTGTCGACACACGTGAAACAAGCCCTCGGCTGCTGAGAATAACGGAGTGGTGGCGCGCTGATAGGTGCTGATGGTGAACTGAAAAGCTACTGGTCAGAAGACTGTGGCTGAGAGCCACGACCACCTGAAGTACCATGTGAGACCTGTAGGGCTGTCTGAAAGGGCCTCAGAGGATGGCCTCTACCATAAGAATCCCCACCTCCAGACGAGGTACCACTGAACCTACCTGCATGATGGGGCCTCTTATCTGACCCATGACCACCTCCCCGTGCAAGAGCCATCTCAACTCTATGGGCCGCATTGGCCGCCTCCTGAAAAGAAATCTCATTCCCGGCTCCCATAGCCATCTGGAGACGGATCGGCTGAATCAATCCGTTAATAAACCTCTGCACCCTCTCTCGCTCTGTGGAGAGTATAACAATAGCATGGCATGCTAGATCAATGAACCGAGTCTCATACTGAGTGACTGTCATAGATCCCTGCTGGAGGCGCTCGAACTGCCAGCAAGAGCCTCTCGCTGAGTAACTGGGAGAAACTTCTCCAAAAACGACTCTGCAAACTGGTCCCAAGTCAATGATGGCAACCCTGCTGGTCTGGATAAACAATATTCCCTCCACCAAGTCTTGGTGGATCCTGCTAGTCGAAAAGTGGTAAAGTCGACCCCATTGGTCTCCACAATATCCATAGTCCGAAGGATCTCATGGTAGCTAAATAAGAAATCCTGTGGATCCTCTGAAGAAGTACCGCTGAATGTGGTGGTGAAGAGCTTGGAGAACCTATCAAGCCTTCACAAAGCATCTGAGGACATAGCCGCTCCATCGCCGGCCTGGATCACAACACCTGGCTGAACTGCCACAGCTGGCTGAACCACTGGAACATGAGCCTGGGGAGCTACCTGCTCCGGAGTACGTGTAGCAGGAGTCTGAACTCCTCCTCCAGCCTGAGAAGTGGCTGGTGCTACTGGAAGCAAACCCGCTCTAGTGACGCTATCCACAAAGCCTTCCAGTCTGACCAAAGCGTCCTGAAAATCTGGGGTAACCATGAACCCCCTGGGACCTGAGCTGGGCCCACCGGAGCTGCTGGGGCTCGAACCTCCTTATCATAATCAATATGAGGCCCCACCTTTGGGACTGCTGTCCGGGGCTGAGCTCTGCCCTTGCCTCGGCCTCTGGCACTACCTGGGCCTCTGCCCCTCATAGGAATTGCTACTGGGGCTCGGGCTGCTGCGCGTTAGAAGAGGAAGCACGTGTTCTCACCATGTGTGAAAGAACAGAGTAGAAAGACAATCAGTATTTGAGTAACAGAATCGCACGACAAGAAAGAACAAAAGTGAAATTTTTCCTAAACCGTAGCCTCTGGGGGTAAATACAAACGTCTCCGTACTGATCCCTCAGACTCTACCAAGTTTGTCCGTGAGTAGCGAGACCTATGTAACCTAGTGCTCTGATACCAACTTGTCACGACCCGAATTTCCCACCCTCGAGAGTCGGGAGCTAGGCAAGCCAATTAATTTAATGCTTCTCTTAAAAATATCAACAATATAAAGAAGAACGAGGCAATTAATATAAAAGCGGATGTCCCAAAACATAAATAACTGGAACCAAGTGCGCGAGTTCAATACACCTCTACCCAGATCTGGTGTCACTAACTCACGAACTTCTACAGTATGCTAAATACAAAGTCTGAATAAAAATACAGTACTGTCTGATCCAATACAAAGGAAATCAAATGAAAAACAAAGATAAGAGAGACTCCGGGCCACGCGAACATCAGCAAGGCTACCTCGGGAATCTTCAGATTGAAGGCAGCTCCCAATGCTCCTACTATTGTCCAAAAGCTCCTGCTCCGGTACTATGATCTATGCAAAAAAGATGCACAGAGTGTAGCATCAGCACAACCGACCCCATGTGCTGGTAAGTGCCTGGCCTAACCCCGGCGAAGTAGTGACGAGGCTAGAGAGGACTACCAATCAACCTGTGCAGTTATATATATACAAGTACTACAAAAATAACAGAGGAAAGTAATAATTAAGACTGGGAGGGGAACATGGTTTTGGGGATAACAGATAAAATAGAAAGGTAGGAATAAATAAGGAAAAAAATACAACTGATCTCTTCTAACACAAAATACGTAGTCGGCATGCCAGACGATCCAATTTTATGATGTATAAGTGATCGGCGTACCACACGATCCCATTTCATGATGTATAAGTGGTCGGCGTACCACACGATCCCATTTCATAATATATAAGTGGTCGGCATGCCACGCGATCCCATTTCATAATATATAAGTGGTCGGCGTGCCACACGATCCCATTTCATAGTATATAAGTGGTCGGTGTGCCATACGATCCCATTTCATAATATATAATGATTTCCCGGCAAGGGAACAAGTATCAATTCAACTATCCCGGCAAGGGAGAATACAAATAAACAGTTAATTCACGGCAAGGGAGCAACAACAATAACATACACGTCCTGGTAATGGAATAATTACATCTCTTTCTCTTTTGTTCATTTCTTACTTCCTAACCATGTCATAATTCGATTTAACGCTCCAAGGAGTCAACAAATCATATTTCCTCATCATAATGTTTGCATTATATCGAAGCCATCAATTGAACAAGGAATAGTCACTACAGAATCCCAAATAAGCGCAAGTAAGGACTGACGGTCATGCTAGACACCAATGTATAGATACTCGTCACCATGCCTATACACCATACTCAACATTTAGCAATTAGCAAATAATACTCTAATCATATTCCCTCAAGCCAAAGTTAGATCAAACACTTACCTCGAATGCTCCAAACTCAACTCGAGCCTCTAGATAGCTTTACCCCTCGAATTTTGCTCCAGCTCAGTCAAATCTATGAAATAATGACCTTACAATATTAATAATAGCTAAATAAATCAAACCCAATGCCTAAAGATGAATTTCTAGCTTTCTTCCAAAAATTCTCAAAATCGACCCCGGGCCCGCTTGGTCAAAACACGAGGTTCGAACCAATTCCATGTCACCCATTCCCCCATGAGCCCGAATATATAATTTGTTTTCAAATCCGATCCCAAAACGAGGCAAGTAAAAATGAGGTTTTCAAGGCCTTAGAATCACAGAATGAAAGAGAAAACAGGTGATGACCCTTTGGGTCGTCACAGTAGGAAGCAATGTTCGAAGCTCCTTGAGAAATAGATGATAGAGCCTTACAGATCTGATACACTTTGCTCCCATTGGGCTATCCATATCATTTCTCAATATCCTTCCATAGCTTCCATGTCGTTACATCGACACCAAGGCTCATAGAATGGAGATGTAACATTAGGTTTGGAAATAGTCATATTGATTATGCCGAGCTTATTCTTAAACGACAAACCGATCAGCATTCCCCTTCTCCAACTTCCATATCCCATACCGTTGAATCGATCGGCAATAATGATAGTACCAGAGTTGTTAGTGGGATAAAGGTACAGTGGGTTTGAGGGCTCAATAGTAACCGAATTATTAGGGAAGGTAGAAGTAAAAGTATCAGATGAGGTCTCTAATGGAGCCATAGCAGATTTAAGAAACTAGGGTTTCAAATTCAAATTGAACAACAAAAATTGATAGCAAAATTGAAGAAAGTACCAGCCTTCTCCACCAAATCAGCAGCTTTCTCTGGCAAATCGAAGGATCAAAACCTTTGAATTTATAGAACTAAGAGTTTATAGGTGAAAAACACTTCAAAATTGTCCGTCAAGGGTAACATCGGACGACGGCCGATGCTTCAATTCACCCAAATACGGGCTCTGATACCATATTACGTACAAGGATTGAAATAATTTGAGGAAATAAAACGGTGAACCCTATTCACGAAGAGAGAGAAAAATGAACTCTTATTTCTGATATTTCTGATATGTTTATTACAGAGAAAATTGTCTAAATCTTCTAGAACTATGTACTTTCTATATAACTAATAAAGAATGGCTATCTATATCAAAGAAAGTGGCTACACATGTAAGTTAACTTATATGTACAACTAAGTATTTCAAGTTGGGCCTTCAGCTTTGTGTTGGGCAGTTGGGCCTTCAGTTTTGTGTTGGGCCGCTGGACCACTTGTAACTTCAACAGTTCAATTGATTAACCCCTTGTTACCTTCTATATGTTATATGCGCTTCTCTTACCTAGAGCATGCATGTTTCCCACTTTTCCTTCTTTGTAATTTGTTTGTTTTAACTTTGTTGGAGCTCTAAGGTATACTAAAAAAATAACAAACTCGGAGGTGAAGATACTTTGCCTTAAAACATCAAAAGAGTGACTAATTGAGTAAATGACACTTTTAGTAGTTAAATTTATGAATTATAAAGGCCAAATAGATACACAGACCATTAAAGTAGGGATCGTTTTTCATTTGAGCACCTCAACTAACCCTTTTTGTTGCTAAAATGGAGGATTGCATTGATAAATTTGAATACGAAATTACAAGGGATGATTGAAATGTACGCTGCTAGTACCAATTACATCAAAATCCAGTTGTATGAGAGTAAAGGGGGAGAGGGGTTCTTCAAAATACATGATTGATTGTGGAGGTGATCCTATATTTGTTTTCCCAAATTTTGCTAGTGCATCAGCTACTCCATTGCCTTCTCTAAGTGTATGGCTAAGTTATTGGATGTTGAGTTCCTGCATCATTGACCTGCAAGATGTTATAAGTTGTAAGTATTTTGGACTACTAGCTTGAAGTATTTGGAGTAATACATGTGAGTCTGTTTCAACAATTAGAGAACGAATGCTTCGATTAATAGCAATGGTTAGCCCGTGGTAAAGAGTCAGTAGTTCATCTTGTAGGGAATTTGTAATTGGTATATGCATTGCAAAACCCTAAATCCATTGTACTGTGGAGTCACGAAAAACTCCCTATGCTCCTCTATGGGGATTTGTTGGGCGTAGGCCCTATCTATATTGAGTTTGTAGTGTGATGGTTGTGGTTTGTGCCATGAGGTAGTTTCTCTCATAGAATTAGTTTTAATGCTAGGGATATTTGTTAAAGAAATTAGTTTGGGTTTCAAGTGTGATAAATGGTTATTGTTAAGATTTAGCCAGATTTGCCATAAGATGATGGTTGTTAGGATAAAGGATGGTATAGAAGTCTTGTGATTTATTCGAGTTAGATTTGGGAGGTGAATAATCAATGTAACATGTGTCTAAGATTGGTTGGTGGTGTTTTATTTGTAGGTGGTGCCACAATGTGTTAGCTGGTTTGCAATGTAGAAAAATATGTGGCATGTGTTACAATGCATATTAATTTACATTAGTTTATTCCATAAGTTAGTCAATGTAAATCTAGGAAGAAATTATCCTTGAGATGATAAGAAGTTAATCCTATTGGTCTTAAATGATACAAATGTGTATAAGGATGGTTAACAAGTATTAGAAGTTAAACAAATCAAGGATGTTATTAGCTGTATTTTTGGGTAAACCTAGAGATTATTAATACACTCAAGAGGTTAGGTTTTAAGGTATTTGAATCATATAATATCCGTATTATAAGTTTTGAAGTCAAACAAGTTATGAAACAAAGTCGACAAAAGTTGTCGCAACTTACGTTCATAATTTTACTTAAACTCTAGGTCAAATATTACTAGGATTTTCTCCTAATTTACTTTGAATTATGAGGTGATCTACCCACCAAATTAAAGATCTATAAGTCTAATTATAATGAATTTAACCGTTCATCGATACGATATTTGAGTAGAGAGATATTCATGTTTTTGCGAAACTGCGCCAAGTACCTCTCTATGGGTCCCACATAGACCGTTTAAGAGATATGGATATATATAATATGCCTATAAACTATTTTAAGTCATTCATTTTCAGTTTATTAAGACCTTAGAACTCTAGAAACACCCTCTCAAGATTCTCCCAAGATTCAAGACCCAAACAAAGGGTAAACAATACAAATCAAGTGTCTGGAATCCCGTGGCGCTAGTATGTTTCTTGTTCATCTTATTGTTGCTCATTTTTTTGTTGTTCCAGCTCGTGTGGGAGGTTTTTTTCAGGGGTTTATGTTTTGTAAATACTCTCTCAAGTTTTTAATATCAACCCTAGGTGATTTCAAGCCTTCTAAAGTGATTCTAGTACCGAAAACCCCTAATTGATTACTAGTTTCGCTTCCTTGTTGTGGCAGCATTGGAGGGATATTTTGTGGACAATTAAAGTCAAATTGGAGTTTTTATTTCTTTCTAAAGTTAAGTAACCTCTTACTCTACATGTATTTAAGATTATCCAAGTTGCTAAGTCATTGAAGCTAGAACTTGTGAAACATATATCGAAAGGCTTGGTAGTAATGTTGTCGGTTAGTAGACTATTTTGGGAGGCTCAATATGATTAATACCGATGTTATTTGGGCTGTCTGGTGAGTTTTTTTTCACTTGTGGGAAGTCATATAAATAGGGGAGGTGCTTTCCATTTTATCTTCAAATAGCTTGTGGTCGGTACATAATAGTTACGACGCTTAAACATTAACGATAGTATCATTTGTCCTATTGTAGACTAAGAAGTCGTGAAATTTGCATAGCTTAAGGTTGGGCAGTATATACAAGGTATGTGAGGCTATCCCTTTCCTTCTTTTGCACAACTCTGATTGTACGTAATGTAATGAACGAGCTTCCAAAGATACTCCACTCATAGAAGCTAGCAGTACTTACATTGTTTCCCCTCTTATGGAACGATTGATGTTGATGTTGCTTCTCTTATTCTTATGTTATCAATGTTGTTGGTAATTCCTAATTCTTATAAGGTTCATAGTGAATAGGTAGTCCTAATAACATGTATAGAGGATACCGATCTTACTTCACTCCGAAAGGTTTAGAACGTGATTCCATGAGTCGAGCATGCATTATATATATGTATCTATTTTACTCTAATGACCTGTGCCATAGTCGGTTGGGTACGACACCTATTGTGCAAATACAGATTAGCTGGGTTTTATCGAGCTCCACGTAGCCGGGTACAATTCTACTGAGCCTTATGATGGCCGGGCATATTTTTACTGAGTCCTCTTTGAGGCCGGGTATGATATAATGATGATGATGCCCATAGAGGCGTGTGTTTTAAAAAATTATATATACATATGTTTTTATCATGCATTTCATGTCAGTATCCCACAGAGATACCCAGATGTTATAGGTTGTATATTCTCTATCCTTATTCACATTAATGTGTATACTTATGATTTCTTGCCTTACATACTCAGTACTTTATTCGTAATGTCGTCCTTTTTATTTGTGGACATTGCAATCGTGCTGCAGGTCCTGATAAACGGGTAGACGCAGCTCCCCCACCACAGTAGGCTGCCCAGTTCAGCGGTTATTGGCGAGATCCCTTCTCCGGACTTGTTGTGGTCTTGATATGAATTTTTGTTATAGACATTATGGGTATATCGGTGCCCTTTTTTGGCTATATTGCAGCAATTATGTTCCTTTAGAGGCTCATAGACAGGTGTCAACTCATGTATAGTTTAGTATGCCTTGTCGGCTGATTTTTGGTGTATAGTCTTTCATGGCAGCGTGGTAGCTCATACCTTATATATAGTTTCCTGACTGTCTAGTTATTCCATGTTAAGTATGTCCATGCCATTATCTTTCAGTTTTCATTGTTTATAATCCATATCTACCATTTATATTGATCTCATCGGCCCTTAAAGATAATAAAGAAAGTTAGATAAAATGTACGTTGGTGCTCGGCAAGTATGGCTCGGGTGCTATTCATGACCCTCCAGTTTAGGTCGTGACAAACTTGGTATCAGAGCAGGTCTATCCTAGGATTGTCTATGAGCCGTGTCTAGTAGATCTTGATTATGGATGTGTAGAGCGCCACATTTATAATTAGGAGGCTACATGACATTTAGGGTTGTTACCTTCTTCCTAAATCTAGATCGTGCGTAGAGTTGAGTCGTAAGTGTTCTTCTCTAATATTCACCTAGTTTTCTTTCAGCAATGCCTTCCACTAGGAAGCAAGTGATTAGTAGACGGCTCGATACAGCTGCGGGAGAGGGTACCAGTCAGGTGCCCCAAGCCAGAGCAGGCCAAAATGAGGTTCAGAGTGAGATGTCGTCTCATACCTCATCTACTCTATCTCCTCTAGAGGATATTAGGAGGCACCAAGCACCTCCAGTTCCTCCGTCTGGAAATACAGACCAGGATATGCGGAGTGCTTTACAGTTGTTGACTAGCTTGGTAGCTGCTCAGGCTCATAGGCAAAAAAAAGGTGCTGCTGATAAACTAGTTAGTACGAGAGTTCATGATTTTATTAATTTAGACCCTCCAGTGTTTACCGGATTAGACCCCAAGGACAACCCACAGACTTATATTAACTAGATTCATCGTACAGTACGGGTTATGCATGCTAGTGATACAGAGGCACTGGAGTTGACTTCTTATTAGTTACGGGATTTAGCGGTTTTCTGGTATGATAGTTGGGAGAGATCCAGGGGTCCGAACGCTCCTCCAGTTGTGTGGAAGGAATTTTTTGAGGCCTTTCTTTATAATTACTTACGAGTTAAGATACGATGAGCTAGAGCTGATAAGTTCTTGAATCTTTGACAAGGTAATATGAGTGTGCGAGTGTATAGTATGTTGTTTGATTACTTAACAAGGTATGCTCCGCATATGGTGGACAAGATGAGCGATAGGGTGCACCTATTTGTGAATGGGTTAGGACCACATCTGATAAATGATTGCACGATAGCCTCCTTGGTAGAGGGCATGGATATTTCCCGTATTCAGGCTTATGCCCAGACACTAGAGGATTGTAAGCGCCAGCAAAGGGCAGATAGGGAGCAAGATAGGGGCCAACATAAAAGGGCAAAATTTGCAGGGTATTCTGATGATTTTAGAGGCAGTGTCAGGCCCCAGTCTTTGAGAATTTTGGCGCCACCTGTAGATAGTGCTCCTCCACAATTTTAGAGGCCTCGATATTATTAATTTTCCTATCTGGTCCAGTTTAGAGTTCATGGCCATCATGCTCGAAATATCACAGGGATGCTAGTAAGACGAGACCCCCGATACCACGTTGTGATCAGTACGACAAGTACCACTTTGGACTTTATCGTCGAGGTTCTGATATGTGCTATACTTGCGGATAGCCTGGCCATATGATGTGGGATTGTCCTAACAGAGGAGGTGGTGGTATGGCTCAGCCGACTGGATATGTTTTTGGTTCTTCCTCATCATTTTGACCTCCAGTGTGGGGTTTTCAGTAGTTGATAGGTCGTGGTATAGGTAGAGGTAGAGGTGCAGTGCCGAGTTTGAGTAGTGCTCAAAATCGAACATATGCTCTAGTAGGTCGATAGGATCTCGATTCATCTCCAGATGTTGTTACAGGTATATTGTTTTTTTTTCCTTACGATGTGTATGCGCTGATTGATCCGAGATCTACATTATCATATATTACACCCTTTGTGGCTAATAAGTTTGGCATTGAACCTGAATTGATAAGTAAACCACTTGCGGTATCTACTCCGATAGGAGATTTTGTGATTGCTAGAAAGGTATATAGAGGTTGCACTGTGATGATTTGTAGTCGTCAAACCTAGGCGAATTTATGTGAGTTAGAAATGGTTTATTTTGATGTGATAATGGGAATGGACTGTTTAGCCTCATGCTATGCAAATGTTAACTGTCATACAAAGAAGATTAGGTTTTAGTTTCCTGGTGAACCCGTCTTTGAATAGAAGGGGAACATTGCTATGCCAAAAGGTAGGTTTATTTCCTATCTTAAGGCAAGGAAGATGATCTCAAAAGGTTACATTTACCATCTCGTTCGCTTTAAGGATGCAGAGGCAAATTCGCCTACTATATAATCAATCCATGAGGTCAATGAATTTCCAGATGTTTTCCCAGATGAACTCCCAGGCCTTCCTCCTGAAAGGGAGATTGAGTTTAGCATTGATGTATTTCCTGATAGTCAACCCATATCAATTCTTCCATACAGGATAGCCCTGGCAGGGTTGCAAGAGTTGAAGGCACAGTTGAAGGACTTGCTGCATAAGGGCTTCATTAGGCCTAGCACTTTACCTTGGGGTGTGCCAGTTTTGTTTGTGCTGAAGAAAGACGGGTCATTAAGGATGTGTATCGATTATTGACAGTTGAATAAGTTTACTATAAATAACAAGTATCCACTTCCAAGGATTGACGACCTTTTTGACCAACTCCAGGGTGCCAAGTATTTCTCCAAGATTGACTTACGTTCAGGATATCATTAGGTGAGGGTTAAGGAGAAGGATATTCCAAAGACAGCCTTCCAGACAAGATATGGGCACTTTGAGTTCTTGGTGATGCCGTTCGGGCTAACAAATTCCCCAGCAGCTTTTATGGATCTCAGGAATACTGTATTCAGGCCCTTTCTTGATGTATTCGTGATCGTATTCATTGATGACATTCTGGTGTATTCTCGTTCGGAGCCAAAACATACGGTCCACTTGCGGATAGTATTATAGATGCTTCAGGATCGTAAGTTATATGCTAAGCTCTCTAAATGTGAATTCTGGCTGAACTCAGTAGCGTTCCTTAGCCATGTGATATCTGACGAGGGTATTAGTGTCGACACTCAGAAGATTGATGTAGTGAAGAATTGCCAAGACCAACAACACCATCAGAAGTCCGTAGCTTCCTGGGGCTCGTAGGATATTATAGGCAGTTTGTAGAAGGTTTTTCCTATATATCATCACCATTGACTAAGTTAACACAGAAAACTACCAAGTTCCAGTGGTATGAAGTTTGTGAATATAGTTTTCAGGAGCTAAAGAATCGATTGACATCTGCACCAATGCTCACTCTCCCTAAAGGAACAGAAGGTTATGTGGTATATTGTGATGCCTCAGGCATAGGTTTGGGGTGCGTATTGATGTAGCATGGGAAGGTGATTGCTTATGCATCAAGAAAATTAAATAAGCATGAAAAGAATTATCCAACCATGATTTAGAATTGGCTACAGTAATATATGCTTTGAAGATATGGCGGCACTACTTATATGGCATTTATTTTGACATCTACACAAATCATAAGAGTTTACAATACATCTTCAAGCAAAAGGAGTTGAATTTGAGGCAGCGTAGGTGGCTTGAATTACTAAAAGACTATGACGTCGAGATATTGTATCATCCCGGTAAAGCTAATGTTGTCGCAGATGCTCTCAGCCGTAAGTTAATGGGAAGCTTAGTACATGTTCAGGCAGGTAGATCGGGTTGACTAAAGGGCTTCATCAGCTAGCCAATATGAGAATCGTATTGTTAGACTCTGATGACTGAGGTGTTACTGTACAGAATATAGCAGAATCATTTTTGGTAGCCGAGGTAAAAGCACATCAATATGAAGATCCTACCTTAGTAAGATTGACAGAGGGCATTCAGCAGTGTAAGATTACATCTTTCGAGATCGGAGAATATGGGGAACTGAGATACCAGGGCCGATTATGTGTACCTAATGTGGTAGGGTTGCGAGAGGAGATTATGATTGAGATTCATCAATCCCAATATTCCATCCATCCCGGCTCGACCAATATGTATCATGATATTAAGGAGCAATATTGGTGGGATATCATGAAGAAGTCTATTGCAGAATTTGTAGCCCAGTGTCCTAATTGTCAACAAGTAAAAATCGAACATCAGAAACCCGGTGGATTCCTTCAGAATATAGAGATTCCAACCTGGAAATGGGAGGTGATTAATATGGACTTCATTAATGGATTACCTCACTTTTATTATAAGTTTGACTCCATCTGGGTGATAGTTGATCGACTTACAAAATATGCCCATTTTCTGCTAGTTAAGACACCTTACACGGTTGAATATTATGCGAAGTTATATATCAAGGAGATTGTTAGACTTTATGGTGTGCCCGTATATATTATATCAGACTAAGGAGCTCAATTTATGACTAACTTTTGGAGGTCTTTTCAGAAGGGTATAGGCACACAGGTGAATCTCAGCACTACATTCCATCCACAGACTGATAGACAGGCTGAACGTACCATTCAGACACTTGAAGATATGCTACGAGCATGTGTTCTAGATCTCAGGGGGAATTGGGATGACCATCTACCACTCATAAAATTTTCCTACAATAATAGCTACCATTCCAGTATTAAAATGGCTCCGTACGAAGCACTGTATGGGAGAAGATATTAATCACCAGTTGGATGGTTTGAAGTTGGTGAAATAGAATTATATGGGCCAGATTTAGTTCACCAAGCCATTAAGAAGGTGAAAGTGATACAAGAAAGACTGAGGATGGTGCAAAGCAAGCAAAAGTCTTATTCCGATGTACGACATCATGATCTGGAGTTTGAGGTTGGTGATTGGGTTTTCCTGAGGATCTCGCTGAAGAAGGGTGCTATGCATTTTGGGAAGAAGGGTAAGCTGATTCTGTGATATATTGGTCCATATAAAATTCTTTGACGAATTGGACAGGTTGCTTATGAGTTGCCATCCAAATTGGAATTTGTCCATCCGATATTCCATGTATCTATGTTGAGGAAATGTATTTGAGCCCCTTCTTGAGTTGTCCCTATCAAATATGTACAAGTTACATAGGATCTATAATATGAAGAAGTGCTAGTGGCTATATTAGATCAACAAGTCCACAAGCTGAGAATAAAAGATGTAGCTTCCGTCAAAGTATTATGGAGGAAAAAGAATATGGAAGAAACGACATGGGAAGAGAAAGAGGAGATGAAGTATAAATACCCTTACCTGTTCCAGTATGAATATAACGAGAGTGCCGGGGGAACGCAGGACGCATTAGAAGGAGAAACAACTCTATGAGATAAGAAATAGCTTGAGAATACTCTTCCTTGATACAAAATGGTAATATGAAGATAATGTACATATCCATTATGATTTATATAACCTTGTGAGACCATACATTAGGCTTAACTGCTTGCAAGTTTGGCTAGTGACCATTTTATAGGGGAAAATCGACCGGAAATTTCTGTTGGAATCTTCGATGAGTTGGACTCCCCATAAACCCTTACATTCGAGAACGAATGTTCCTAAGGGGGGAGGGTGTTACAACCCATATTCACGTACGTTAGTTTATGTCGTAAGTTAGTCAACGTAAATCCAGGAATAGATTATCTTTGAGATGATAAGAAGTTAATCCTATTGGTCTTAAATGATAGAAAGATGTATAAGGGTGGTTAACAAGTATTAGAAGTTAAAAAAATCAAGGATGTTGTCAGCCGTATTTTTGGGTAAACCTAGAGGTTCTTAATATACTAAATAGGTCGTGTTTTAAGGTATTTAAATCATATAATATCTGTATCATAAGTCTTGAAGTCAAACGAGTTATGAAACAAAAGTCGACAAAAGGTGTCACAACTTACGTTCAAAATTTTACTTAAACTTTAAATCAAATGTTACTAGGATTTTCTCCTAATTTAATTTGAATTATGGGGTGATCTATGCACAAAATTGAATATCTATGAGTCTAGTTTACAAAGCATTTAACTATTCATCTATACGATATTGGAGTAGATAGATATTCACATTTTTGCGAGACTGCACCAAGCACCTCTCTTTGGGTCCCACATAGTCGGTTTAAGAGATAAGGATATATATATAATATGCCTAGAACCCATTTTAAGTCATTCATTTTCAGTATATTAAGACCTTAGAACATTAAAAACTCCCTCTCAAGGTTCTCTCAAGATTCAAGACCCAAACAAAGGGCAAACAACACAAATCAAGTGTAGGGAATCCCGTGGCGCTAGTAAGTTTCTTGTTCTTCTTGTTGTTGCTCATTTTTGTGTTGTTCCAGCTTATGTGGGAGGTTATTTTCAGGATTTTATGTTCTGTAAATACTCTCTCAAGTTTTTAATATCAACCCTAGGTGATTTCAAGCCTTCTAAAGTGATTCTCGTACCGAAAACCCTAATTGATTGCTAGTTTTGCTTCCTTGTTGTTGTGGCAGCATTGGAGGGATATTTCATAGACAATTATGGTCAAATTGGAGTTGTTCTTTCTGTCTAAAGGTAAGGAACCTCTTACTCTACATGTATTTAAGATTATCCAAGTTGCGGCTAAGTCATTGAAACTAGAACTTGTGAAATATATATCGAAAGGCTTGGTAGTAATGTTGTCTGTTGGTGGACTATTTTGGGAGGCTCAATATGATTAATTGTTTTATATTGATGTTGTTTGGTGATTGTTTTTACTTGTGGGAAGTTATATAAATAGGTGAGGTGTTGTCCGTTTCATCGTAAAATAGGTTGTAATCGGTACATAATAGTTACGATGCTTAAATGTTAACGATAGTGTCATTTCTCCTATTGTAGACTAAGGAGTCGTGCCATTTTCATAGCTTGAGGTTGGTCAGTATATACAAGGTATGTGAGGCAATCCCTTTCCTTCTTTTTTACGACTCCGGTTGTACATAATATAATGAACAAGCTTCTAAAGATACTCTATTCTTAGAAGCTAGTAGTACTTACGTTGTTTCCCCTCTTATAGAACGATTTATGTTGATGTTGCTTCTCTTATTCTTATGTTATCAATGTTGTTGGTACTTTCTGATTTTGATAAGGTTCATAGTGAATAGTTAGTCCTAACAATGTGTACAAAGGATACCGACCTTACGTCACTCCGAAAGGTTTAGAACGTGATTCCAAGAGTCGAGCATGTATAATATATATATATATATATATGTATCTATTTTACTCTACTGAGACGCGCTATAGTCGGTCGGGTACAACACCTATTGCGCAACCACTGATCAGTTGGGTTTTATCGAGCTCCACGTAGCTGGGTACGATTCTACCGAGCCTTATGATGGCCGGGCACGTTTTTACCGAGTCCTCTTTGAGGCCGGGTACGATTGATGATGATGATGCCCATAGAGGCGTGTGTTTTAAAAGTTTATGTATTTATTTGTCTATATCATGCATTTCATGTCAGTATCCTACAGAGGTACTGTTGATACCCAGTTTTTCTCTATAAATCTTTTTAAGTGCATATATACCTTCAAAACTATGCATTAACATCAATTGATATTTTTCCATAATTTCTACATTTTTAAACTAATTTATTCCAGTATTTTATTTATATAAATGATTACAAAATTTCATCACAAACGATCTTACAACATTTCATGATCCAATTTTGCTATTTATAGTCATATTAAGTTCAAATTTTTTCACAAATGGCCAAATTTATACTTTTTGGTTACAATTGCAATAACTTTACAATTATAGCCCATGAGTACATTATTTTACCAGAAAATAGTTCATTGTATTTTTAAATATTGAGTAATTATTTTAAAACATATTTACGCATGAAAATTATTTTTACAATCAGTTAATTATTTTATAAAAAAAAATTTATAAATTTTTTTGGTATTTAACAAATAGCCCCTTTTATTTCAGACCTGACCTCTTTAAAACCAGTCCAAAACCCCTTTTAAAATTAGCCCAAACCCCTTTTGGCCCAATCTGCCTACCCCCAACCCACTAGCCCGTTCAATCGTGGTTGTTGATCATTTTGATCAACGATCCATGATTATCCTTACCTTAACTAACCCCCCTAAACTACCCAAACCATTCTCATTCTTTCCCTCACCCGTTGTCATCATCTCCCTCGTCTCAAACTCCTTCTCAACCTAACCCTAATCCTAAAACGACGTCACCGGCGTGAACCCCTCCTATGGTGTTTCTATGTCTTCTCCGACCAAACATGGTCTTCTACATTCGATGGCTCTTTGATTTCTTTGGTCCTTGAGAAGATCTCAAGGGAACCCCAACTAGTTCCGATTTGAAACTTTGTTTATCAGCCTGTCTCAGGCCATTTTCCGTTTGTGAGTAAGAACTTCTTCTTGCTTTATTACGGATCTATGGGTTCTTGACCTATTCTCTCATCTCTATTACTATTCTGAAAACCCTAGCTAAATACTGTCGATTCTTCTCAGATGATTTGAATGTTATTAAGTGATTTCCCTAAAAAATCTTTGTTTGAATTGATTATTTTGATTTTTAATCACTCTTCCTAAACTAGGGTTCATCCCAAGTTATTTTTCAAAGGTTTTTCTGACTTCTAAGTGTTTGATTAATTATTCTTTCACCTTCGTGACTGATTTGTGCAAGAATATGTAAACCCTAGTTGTTCTATGTGGTTCATTCAATCTTTGCTTCGATTTTGGGTATTTTTGTGATACCAGTCGTGTTAGTTTACTCTATCTTTTGGACTTAAACATTTTTCCTTGTTAAATCAAGTATTTTTGTGGTTTTTCTCTAATTAATCTTTGTTAGGGCTCGAACCTACTATTCCAGCTAAGTTCTATATTTTCTGTGAGGTCTTGCTTAGTTTAATCTCTAGTTATGGAACTTGAGTAATGCTTTCCCGAAATCAGTATTCTTTTGAAGGTTTTGTTGATTACTTTACTCTATTAAGATTCTTGTGCATAGATTTTATTTATTTCCTTGTTTATGACTTTAATTGGTCATCTCTGCCTTAATTGATTGCCCGTAAAATTTTAGGATTCTTACTGATTCCTTATTTTGTATGATTTGGACTCCTTGCCTTAATTAAACCCATATTGTTACCATTAATCAATTACCCCTAATTAAGGGGGTCTATTCCGAACCCCTTTATATGATTTGATTCTGTAATTCTATGATTGCCCCTAACTGACTAGCTTCTGATTCTTTTACCTTATTTCTTCTACTCTTAAAGTGTTGTATATACATTCTTGTTTTACCTCTCAACATACGAGAAATTAGTTCAAAAACACACAGACACACACAAAAAAAAATTCTCTCTTCTCTCTCTTTTACCTATGCTAACATGCTTGTCTAGTCGGCTGAAAGCCAAGGCTAGACTGCGGAACTCTACTTGCTTTACTTTCTACACTTTTCTTCCTTAACTGGTATGTTCCTAGTTCAATTCTGAAACTCAACTCTATATGCTCCATGTCTGTTAATCCATGTCTCCTTCTACACTAATTTAATGGCTTATGTATCTAATTACTCTTCTTGTTTACTGCTTTATTCAGCATGCTTAAGTTTTGCCCTCTCTTGTTCAAGTGTGTAATCAACATGTTTGAGTCTCACCTGTCTTGTTCGATACTTGGTCAGCATGTTTACTTGAGTTCCTGTTTATTTGCCTCAATTAGTATGCTCATATTAGTATCATAGACTCCTAATGTACTTAATTAACACTAAGCATTATGACTAATTATGTGTAATAGACCTCTGTCCTCAACATGACTACTCCTATACCCTATCTCTATGTCTTACTGCCTATTACTATTCTAATTTCGAGCATGATTCCCTTGTTAACACTTTAAAGTAGTAGTTTTGTGTTATGGATGTCAATCAGTTCCTACTTGTTCTTTGTACTTGCAGGTTTATATGTTTCTCCTCTTATTCCTGTGTGTTTCTGATTTGAACTCTCTATGTCCCCAACCCCCTGATCCTTGTCTGTAAAGCTGTTTGCCTTCACTTAGAATCAGGTAATAAATGGCTCTGAATCTGGGCACTCTAATTTATTTTTATTTTTTTTGTGATTGTGTGTTTTCTCAGAATTGCTTCCAGAACTATTTTCACTATTAGCATTTTTCTAAAACTGTGTCTATTCATGAAAACCTTTTTCACTCCTGAAAGTCTAACTTCAACACTGTTTTACTAAGTTCTTCCAAACTATGTCAAGCACTCTCACTTCTACTCTTAGATTATTTAAGTTCTGCCCCTCCAGTGTGTATACTGCTTAGGAATCCATGAGATTCCTCCGAACCCCTCCACACTGGGGCTGGCTCCTCCACACTGTACATAACCAGTTTCTCTATTTAATAAAGGGTCTTGGTGTGAGCATTGCCCGGGATCCCTGGAGTCCTTAGGGATCTTTGACACACCAGGATACCCCATTGGATACTATATCATCTTGGACTATTTTGAAGGCCTGGTATTCCCAGGTTCACTTTGGGCCTATTTCAGGCCCCTCTATAGCATAACTTATATTCATTATGTAATTCATTCATTTATGGTCTATAATAATAACCTTTGTAAACAGATATTTGGGAACTTAGTAAAAGGGGAGGTTTTCCTATATGATTTTTGTGAAGGAAACCAGGTAGAAATCATGCCTTTAGGTTTTCTATGCATATTGGTATTAGAAATCATGCCATAGGTCTATTATGTTACTTGCATTAGAAATCATCCTTAGGATTTTCATGTTTACTATTTTTTGCATACTAGAAAGCCTGTTGCAAGCTCATCACTTCATTCTGCATCTACATAATTGCCCAGAAATCATGTTATAATGTTGCCTAATAAAATGACCACTCTTTATATGCATTAGAAATCTTGCTTTAGGACTGTATTTGCATTCACTTTAAATCATGTCTATATCGCCTAAATCACTAACCATCCCGTCTATAAATATGTTTAAAAACAATCCCAATATATAGATACCATGTTATAGGGTAAATATGTATGAAATCAATTTTGTGATGGACAGCACCTAGACAAGCATGTTTCTAGGACGTATTAAAACCCAAACTGTTTGCTTTCCCTTAATCAATTTCCTGAATTCTGTTTGCATTTTTAGACAGTATGTTATAGGGCATTACAGCTCCATGCCTAGGCAAGCTTATACGTAATCAAGGTTTTATTAAAAACTATAAAAATTGTGCTCTGCTTATTCGTGAACTGCCCGAATTCAATAGGTGCTAAAATCAGTAGGCAAACTGATTAGGTTTATGTTACTTTGCTCTAAAACAATGCTGCATATTCTCTGTTTGTCATGCTCACCTAGATATCCTGTTCGAGGACCATTTTGAAATTCTCTGAAATCTACTATTTGAGACGTGCTAATTATCTATTTATATATTGAATGTCGTGCACATGCAGCAAAACAAGGTGATTTATCACCAATGTATATCGGACAAAGTAAGAAGAATCATACAAGGAAAAAGAGTTAGGACGGCAAGGTGAGTGAGGAAGGAATTGCTAGGCGACTTCCAATGAGAGTTGCCAAACAAAAGCAGGTTGCCCCAACTATATCAACGAGGTCCAACTGTTCAAAAAATAAATGATGACTCTTGAATACCTTTTAAAGACGGAGGAGGAAAACGACAAAGAATTACAAATTGAAGATTTTACAAGTTTGGAAAAGGGACAAGAATCAAATTGGTATTACATTTTATACAATCAATTTCTTAGTATTCTCATCTGTAATATCATCACAGAGTATGTTATAAACTCTGTGATGATCATTGAATATTTGGTCCGTTCAAGTTCTTATTTTTTACATGCTTGTTAGTTGGTGAGGCCTTTTCTTTGCCTCAACAGGATTAGTAAGGTAAGATTTAGCCCGGTTTGTGTTGCCTAGTTCCTATGCCTTTGGAAAAATAAACACACGGGTATGAGATTATATTCCCTCGTGAGACTTTGCCGGTAGCTACACCATGAATCCTCTACATGAGGCTGCTATCTAAGGCAATGTGAGGCGCAAAGGAGTGATTATATAGACAAGGCATATGGGTAACAACACCGGTGCTATTGTCCCCCTTATTTATAATTTTCCTAATTGTTGTATTTTTTTTTATTTTATTAATAAAAAACTAGCCCTAGTCACTTGCCTAGCGATTACCAAAAAAATATATATGGAGGTAAACATGAGCCCCCTTAATTGTTTTCTTATTTGACAGTCCTATATGTTTTTTGTTATCGCTTAGATTTTCCCTTTTAAACACCTTAGGAGGGTCTAGAACTGCCTAAGATTAGAGGTCCTAAACACCTCCAGGGCCACAAGGAAGGGACATGTAAAGCATGCTTAGAGTTCATTAATTAAAACCACTTATATAAACCGCTAAGGGGAGGGTAACTGGATAGTAAAAGATATGATGACGTGTGCGCTAATGCCGCGTGTAACCCCTCTATTTGAGGAAGTCTTACCGGGTATTGTACAAATGTGATCCTATAGTCTAGCAAACCTAGGACTTCCCTTCCTTTATTTACATATGTGCTTGGACTACCTACCCGTTAAATTTCCTTTATTTACATATGTGTACTACCTATCCTAAACTTCCTTTATTTGTAAATTTATGCTTCGACTAATTATCTGTTAAATGACTAATTCACATAACTGAGTTCAGCCGGGACCCACCGTTGTAGACCGCGGGGAGTACCTAACACCTTCCCTTCAAGGTTATTTCGAGCCCTTACCCTAATCTATGGTAATGAAAACTAGTTATATGAGTTAATTGCTCTAAGTGCCCTAATGCACCGTAGTCCGTTAGGTGGCGACTCTTCAAATATCTAATTCCCAAAAGGAAATGAGTTGTTCCCAATGAATGTCGAAATACAGGGGGGGAGGGGGGGAAGGGGGCGCAACATGTACCCAGATGTTACAGGCTGTATATTCTCTATTCTTATTCATATTACTGTTCATACTTATGCTTTCCTGATGAGCTGAGGGTCTTTCGAAAATAGCCTCTCTACTCCTTCGGGATAGGAGTAAGGTCTGCGTACACACTACCCTCCCCAAACCCCAATAGCGGAATTTTAATGGGTTTTTGTTGTTGTTGTTGTTGTACTTATGCTTTCCTACCTTACATACTCAGTACTTTATTCGTACTATCATCCTTTTTATTTGTGGACGTTACATGTCGTGCTGTAGGTCTTACTAGACGGGTAGACGCAGCTCCCCCACCACAGTAGGCTGCCCAATTTAATGATTATTGGCGAGATCCTTTCTCCAGACTTGTCGTGGTCTTGATATGCATTTTTGTTATAGATATTATGGGTATGTATGGGCCCTATTCTGGTCTATTGCATCAATTATGTTGCTTTAGAGGCTCATAGATAGGTGTCAACTCATGTATAGTTTATGTCCTATAGAATAGTCATGTTCATCTAGCCATGTGTGGGTAACAATGTAATGTAATTGGGAGTGTTGAAGCCACATTGTTTCGAATTTTAAATTTGACAGTGGCTTGGAAAAAGGTTTAGTTAAATTTAGGATTAGTGGGCAGTGATCAGAGTGGGTGCGTGGCAAGTGTTTAACAGTTGAATCTTGAAATAATCCAAGACATTTATTGTTACCATAGAACTTGTCTAGTCTTTCCATAATAATTGAGTTCGGATGATTTTTTTTGTGATTAAAATTGGTTTATTAGTCCATGTAAATCTAGGTCCTGTGAATCCTAAGTCTATCATTTTAATGTTATTTAGGCAGTTATTAAATTTGGAGGATTTTTTAATGTTAATAGGTGCTCCACCAAGTTTCTGCTTAGAAGTGGAGACCTCATTGAAATTGCCACATACTAGCCATGCACAATTATAGTGTTCATGCATAGTTTGTAGGCTATTTTATAGTAATTTAAGTTCAATAAAATTATTACTAGCATAAAGTAAGGATAGTAACCATGAAGGAGATTTATTCACCTGGACAGAACCATGTATCTCTTGGCTTGTGACTACTACTGGGTTGACAACCAATTCATGGGCACGCCATAGAAGTACTATTCTACATGATTGACCTTCTGTTGCAACTTGGATTAAGTCAATGTAGTTGAATTTCATGAGAAGATCAATATGGTCTGCCATTTTATTTTGGTAAGGCATAGGATAGAAGGGTTATTCCATGTGAGCAAAAATCTAAGAATTCAGTGGAATTCTTGATTGTCAGCTCCCCGACAATTTCAAAGCATTATCTTCATTAAATCTTCAGGACGTGGAGTGCTCCTTTTTGGATCCAGTGAAAGTTTCAAATGTATTAGAAAGTGTGGAGGATTGTAAAGAGCTGCTGGTAATAGATTGTCATGTAGGGTCGGGATCATGAAAATCACATGTCTCTTTGTCTAGGCATATGTTCAATGAAGTTTTCTGGAGATCTCGAGGGATGAAAATGAGGAATTTTTTTCTGTGTTTTTTTATATGGAGATCGTCAGGAAGTTGTTCAGTATCATGGATTTGATGAAGTTCTTCGACAGATCGTTTTCTTCTTCTTCTTGGTGATAATTTTTCTGGTGCGGAGAAGGAGGTAAAGAGTTGGTAATGTGGTTGTCGATCACATGCTGTTGCATTAGTTCTGAAATTGGAGAATGATGGGTCTCCACTGGTTGTTGAGAAAGTAACCATGGCAAGAAGTTATTCTGTGGGGGTGTATTCCAGTAGGCGGGATGGTGAGATGCATGTGCTTGCCATTGGTGGTAGTGGTTGATGATTTCCTGTATTTGCCAAATGGTGATGTCTTGCTGATGAATTAGGTTCAAAAGTTGGTCTTGTTGTGCTAGGTTTGGAATTCCCTCTTGCACTTATAAGAAGTCCATTTCCTCTGATGTTTTCCAATAGGAGCGTGACATGGTTTTGTAGTAGTTGTAGATCTTTGGTGGATGCTGGTGTGGGGGTGGTATATGTTGTGGAGGAATAGTTGGAGGTTGGTGCATGAGTGGGAGTATTGGGTGCAACGGTGGCCACTGTTATGCATGGTTGGGTTGGTGGTGAATGATTATGTGAGGGGGGGGGGGGGGAGATGGTGGTAATGGTTAATATGGATATTGTTGATATATTGGTGGTGATGGTTCCTGTGGTTATGTGATCGATACATTGGGGTTGTTGTTGAGGAGTAGGTAGTAGAAGTTAAGTCTTGAGTTGTGTTAATGGCAGAGTTTGTTAGGGTGGTATTGAAGAGTCCTTTGGAGTTGAATTGGATGGAATTCAGTGATTGATTGTGACAATAGGCCATTGTTATTGGTTGAGGGATTTGGGTAGTTCTCATACAAAAGAGTGTCGTATGGTAATGGAGTTGTAAGATTACTGAATATAGTGTTGGATGAGGTTTCTTTAGGATGTGATGACGGTGAGGCAGAAGAGTGTGATAGGTAGGGTGGGGGTGAGATATAGTTCGTGTCGTTTGAGGTATAAATGTTGCAGTATGGTTTATGATTATTTGTGATAGTATAGTTGTATCGAGGGTTTCTTTGGTCTTTTGTGCACAATGTTCATGCACATGCATGTTTGGAGTCGGAATTTGAGTAGAGAAATCATGATGGTTGGTTAGTCTAGATAGTTTCTTGTTGGTATTGTATTTTAGAAATAAGCGTCTGGACATTGTTTTACGAATTAGGGGGTGTAGGGGTGGTGATATATTGTAATGATTGTCCTCTCCTAGGTTAACAATAGGCATGGGTGTTGGAAATTGGAAAGGTGGTGATGGTCATTTGGAAGGGCGTGGGATAGAGTTAATATTTAGTGCTCTAAGTGGTATAGGGTTGTCATGTATAGTTCGCTCTTTTATATGGGGTGGGTATGGTGTAGGGTTTAGTTTTGGTAGGTCGAATTGGTTTTGTATGGTAATGTTATTGGTTGGTTTTGTGGTGTCATGGGGGGCCAGTGGGTCCGTAGGTTCTTTGGTGGTGGTATTGGGTTGATGTGGGTGGTTTTGGTTTTTGAAGGTGGTTTGGGGAGATTAGTTTTCCTTAGTTTTATGAAAAAAATTGCTCTTTGCATAGGTAACAATTTTCCATTGGCTATGTTGGTCATCTTCGTTGAAGGGTCTGTTTGGGTTATCTTGTGTTTGTTTCGAAGTGGCGGGTGTTGAAAAAATTGAACAATAGTTGAGGTTATGCCCTAAGCATCCACATTTTTTACAAATTATTGACGTGTCTTCGTAATAAATTGATTGAGTGTATGTACCAAGGAGTATTTCAAATGGAAGGGTTTTACCTAGTGGTGCTAAAATACAAAGTCTAGCGTAACGACATCTAAATGTATGAATTGTGCATGTGTCAATTTTTATGAGTGAACCGATAAAATCCGCCATTTTTTTTAGGATTTGCATATCATAGTATTCATTGGGTAATTTCTGTAAGGATCCACACAGTTGCGCACTTTGTGTATGCTAGGGTTGGATTGAATTTAGATTCCCATTGGCGTATAGTGAGTTATTCATATCCTATGAAGCAATGTCTATTTTGGAGTATTTTATTAAAATTTTCGATGTTATGGAATTTGATAAGATAATATTCATATCCTAAATCTATTAATTGAAGGATTTCATTGAGTTGTCAGAGTGAGCTTACTTTAATCTTGAGGTTTGTGTATGACATTTTTTTTCCTAGAAATTTCATAATAATGGCTTGGTGCCAAGGGCGGTAAAGTCTTAGCTTTTCATTTGTGGATATAGGGATAATAAAAGGATGTTGGAATAGGTTGGATTTTTCATCATCTAGGGTTAGTTTTTTCAAGAATTCAGTTTCTATATAAGTTGGGGTTGATTGGAGGAGGAGGAGGAGGTGGGAAAAGTTTGTCACAAAAGCTTACCTTGCTTGTGGGAGGGTTGAATAATTGAGTGTTGGTTTCCTTACCTTTGTCCATAACTTCCTTAAATTTGTCAGTGCTACGGTTGAGTTGATCCTTTTCTTGATCTGTGAGTTCTCCGATGATTCATCCATGATTTGAAGGTTTTGATTGGATAGTAAGAGGTATGAAAAGGTCCTGGTTTTCAACTAACCTTTGTACCTATTAAACACTGTAACAACTACTATAATATACTGATTAAACACAAATCAGTAATATGTCAAAAGAGTGATTTTCACTCATATATGGCCGCGTGAATTGTGATTACATGGCACCAAAATCTCCTCTTTTCTCTCTGAAAAACTGTTCCTCCATCTTCTTCCTCTATTCTCACAAAAAATAAACATCTGAATCCCAACCTCTCCAACGACTCAAACCTCCGCCATCATTTGTTCCGCGGACTTCATTCTGAAAAAAAAACCTATTGCTAAGATCACTGGCCATACATGCCACAAGCCCACAACACCTCATCATCATACACTGGGGCGGATCCAGTCCTTTGGTACCGGATTCAACTGAACCCAGTAATGTATAAGTAATTACTAAAATTATATCATATAATAGATGTCAATCCATAAATTTAAAAATATAATTAGTTTTGAACTCATAAAATTTAAATTTTGTACCCGCCTTTGATCATACAACAAAAAAATAATCTTGTGACAAAAGTTTAATTCAATTTAATTAAATATTATAGGAAAAGCTGAATTTTCGTTTAATAAGTAGGGAACATGAAGCTTCTCTGTGAACAAAGGACTTAATTAGGAATTAGGAAATAGTTTTCCAAATAAAATAAATGGTGTAGGAGATGGAGTGACATTCTTACGAATCATCATCTACTTAAAACTCTTCGACTGAATGTGTAATAGTGCATAATGGGGACATAGGGTTGTAGAGAAGCAACTTAAATCTTCGGCCTGTAGCAGTGATCTCTGTTTTTGTGTGGTTGGAATTGAATAACTCGCCGGATCTCGACCTGTGTTATCTCTTTTGGGCTGACTGAGCCGCTTCATTCTGCTATTGCGTAGGGTCGTTCCGATGGTATTTCAGAGAGGTGTCGCCGGGTTTTTCCTTGAGAGTGTTTGGATTGGCTTAAAAGCTGGTCAAACCAGGTTAAAAATACTTTTTAGCTGGTTTGAATGTTTGGTAACTTTAAAAACAGGCCAAACAAGCTAGATGCAACAAGTTAGGAATCCCAACTTATTTTTTATAGCTTAAAAGCTGGTTGTTTGACCATTTTAATTTACTCTTTTATCCCTGATAATCTTTTATTTTCCCAAATATCCCTTCAAAGCTAAAAGCACAAAGTTCTTTTACTCCTTGTTCCTCCGGTTCCCTTTTTGTCAATCATTTCTAATGTCATTTCTATGGCATATCTTTTATTGTCTTTCCTTATTTTTTTTATTTTTTGTCTTGATTTTATTTTATGATTCCTTCTCATATAATTATCATAACCGCATTTTTATTTTACTCCTCCTGATTTGATAGTATATTTAGGAGTAATAATAATTTTCTTAAAATTCTTTGTATTTTGAGTGTTTTTTAATATTGTCAAACAAACAATGTTATAATTGTTTGTCTTGTACAAAGACTAAAATACAAAATATTCGAAAAAGTTGAAACAAATATATAGCACTAAATAAATATAGTAACTTCAAATGAAAACTCATCTAAGCATACATAATTTTTTCCAATTTTTTGAAGGAAATTCTCCAAAAATAACATACTTCAATGTTAACAGCTTTAAGAATATTTCAGTCATTTTAATAGAAAAAAGTGCTTACCAGGACTTATTTACCAAACACTTCAATAATTTTTTTTCAAATTAAGCACTTTTATCCAAACACGTAACTACTTATTTATACAACAAGCTACGACACTTAAAAAATACTTTTAAGCACCATGCTTAAAAGCCACTTTTTTTAAGTCAATCCAAACGGGGCATTTGTTTGGTGGTTGCCATTGAGAACACGAAAAGAAGAAAAAAGTTTTTTCCTTTTGTCATTTGACAGATGTTACCCAGTGATTGGTCTATTTCCCATGCAAATTAAGGTACTCTTTATAGCCCCTCAAAATTTTGGTATCTCATGTTTTTTTCTACTTACATGAAATGGCCCTTCGGTCCCAACATATTACATCTAATAGCCCGAAATATCTATTTTGTATAGTGATAGTCTATTTTATATATTTTTCGTATAGTGACAGTCTATTTTGTATAATGACAATCTATTTAGTATATATTTAGTATCATGACAGTCTATTTTGAATATATTTCGTATAATGACAGTCTAGTGTATATAAATTATATATTGGCAGTCTATTAGTGTATTTTTGTATAGTGATAGTCTTTTTTGTATATATTTTGTATAGTAACAGTCAATTATATATAAATTGTATATTGACAGTCGATGTTAATATATTTTTTGTATAGTGACAGTCTATTTAGTATACACATTGTATAAAATTTGTATATAGAGTGTATCGTGCATCTTGCAATGTATATCAATAATATATTATTAATGTATCCCGAGCGCTTTTTGTATCCAAAATATATAGACTGTTCTACAATATATAAATTTTGTATATATGAAGTGTATCGTGCATTTTACTACGTAGTGATGTAGTAAAATGTATATATGAAAAATTTTCTAGAATTTAGTATTTTGTTAAACTAGCTTTTTTGTGTTTTCCGTATGTCCATGATTATCAAAAACTTCTAAACTGCAATAATGCATTAAGCTTACGTAAGAGGCGGCCAGCGAATTTTGTGGCGTAAAGCCAAACTTTAATGAGAGGCCTTAACGTTTTAAAAAAAAAATATTATCTTATTTGAAGTTTATTTTTCTAGCTTTTTAAGATGCAAAGTTATTAATAATTTTCTTCTAATCAATTTCTTTTAATAAGTCTTTCTCAATTGACAATATAGGTCAAATTTATTTTCCTTTTTTATACAACTTCCTATATAATTTTACTTTTTCACTTCACAGAATTTCTTTTTAACTTATATATAACCTATTAAGTATAACAAAAAATGTCCCCCCACAAATGTGAGGCCTAAAGAAGTTGCTTTACCTGCTTTAGACAATGGACGCCCGTGGCTTATGTAAGGAATGTGTTAATGAAAATTAAGCCTCCTGCTTTAATTGGCGAGACCAGAATTTAATGGTAGTAGTGATTAGATTTAAGTAAATATCTATAATATAATACTCCTAGCTAGTTTGCTCGAGGAGATATAGTGATAAGCGCAAAACACACATCCGACCCCTCTTCCTCCAATTCTTTAGCCTTCAAATGCTGATTTGTTCCTGGACTTTTCATGAAACTATGGTGATGGAATGGATCTGTAGAAGACCTCTCCGCTATAATTGTATGGATCAATTTATTTATAGCCATGAATTGATCTGTTATTTGAAATCTGGCATTGGGTTTGGAATGTGGCTGATGGGGCTTTTTGTTTCATCAGCTGGCTATGTAATGAATTAATTTCTGGCTAATGGCTGTTAAAAATTTGGCCCGAGCGGCCAACAATGATAAAAGCTCTTTTATTTTTAAGAAAGATTGAGACCCAGGTATTTCATACATACACTATAATGCTGTTAGAGTGTCTAATTGATACGAGGGTTAGTTGAGGTGTCTAATGAAATTTGGCGCCAACTTTAAGGAATGTGTATGTATTAGGCCAATTATAAAACTTACCAGCCTCAACAGAAGTAAATTTGGCCTTCCTTATATGTGCAAAACATAAGGGGCATTTGTATTTTATACCTGCTTTTTGAGTCACGTTTTAACTTGTGCACGATTTGTAAAAAAAATTGCAACCGTACCTACTTTTTCGCATAACTTCAGCATACGGGGCTGAAGTAGTAAAGGCAATCACGCAAAACTTCAGCATTCTAATAGGCGGGACTGAAGTAGAAAGTGTGCTGATATTTTTGTTTGTAATTGCTGAACTTAAGCATAGTAGCTGAAGTTTTGTTCTCTATTTGCTGAAATTTTTGTTTGTAATTGCTGAAGTTTTTGTTTTTGTAACTGGCGAACTTCAGCTCTAGAGCTGAAGTTTTTGTTTTGTAACTGGCGAAAGTTTTTGTTTTTGTAACTGGCAAACTTCCACTCTTATTTTGATTTGTAACTGGCGAACTTCAGCTTTAGAGTGAAATTTTTTGCTTTTATAAGGCTTGTTCAGATTTCCTTTTCCTTTTTGAAAAAGACAAACATATGCATGTACCAACTAAATGGACGCTAAAAAAGAAGTAAAAAACCACTTATTTAGACAACTAGATAAGCAAGAAGTTACAGTTTGACTGTTAATTATATCAAAAATTCAAAACAAAGATCACTATTGTTCAATAAATTTTTCTGCTCTCCTGGTGGTTGAAGGAAAAAAACATGACTAAATTTTAACCAAGTAGTGGTGCATAGAGCTACCGAATGTATATTCATTAATAATGTCAGGGATGTTATTTTTCCAAAATGCAGGGTAACATTCTCCCCATTGTAATAAGATACAGTAGTTTGGTAAGAGACAAATTAAATGAAATGTTTCTGTCAAGTGACCACCATCATCATTCGTGGTAATAATTTTAAGGAGAATTATAGCAACCTTTGAGGAGGAGGAAGGGGCTGGAGTTTAAAAAGTAGATACAAGTTAAAAAATATTAAAAAATGGGTATAAGTTAAATGGGGACGACCAAATAGGCCACCCCGTGCAATTTCTACAAAACATAAGGGACCAGACTTTAATTAATTTAGTACAGTATTTTAAAAGGTTTTTTTGAGACTTGGCTGGGGTCTCACCCTAATGCGGGGCACTATAAAAATGCCTTGAGGCTCGTGTGTGTGGCTTAGTTCTGTGAGGCTTCCGCCCCCACACGCCCGACTATGCGCCCTAAACTCCCCTAACGTTCACACGCTCGGGACTCGCCCAATAATTCCTATGCAAATCATGTGTTGAATTCACTAATTAGCATTACTGGCTCTTAAAATTCTTTAATAAATGAATAATTAAAGTTCTTTTTATCTAAAGGAATATGAAAATTATAAATAACTCAAATAATGAACCATAGTATTGAATATTTACTAATTGAGAATATCATGAAGATGAATATTAATTCAATATTTCTTCTGAAAATAGATAACCAATATTTATAACTTTACTTGATAAATGTTCATGTCTTAGTTTTATGTCTCTCAAAAATCATACATTTATTATTTCACTATTTAAATAATTTATATTTACTCATGAAAGAGTAATATTTTTTATTACGGCGTTGATAAATTTATTGTCTATTTACTTTTATGGAAGTAAAATATGAATTTTGATAATATTTTTAAGAAATTATGATTTTTAATTGCTTGAAAGTTAAGATGTTGTAGTTAATTTATATTTCATATTAACTTTAAGTATTGCGTTATTTATACTTGTAAAATATGCTAGATATTTTACTTTATATGAGTTTCTTTAATTCTTTTTAGTTTCTTAAACATTTAATATATTTTTTATATTTTTGTGTTATAATACTATATTATTAATTCATAAATTTAAAAAATTAAAGATCCGTGGAGCTTACGCTTTATATCTCAAGACTTTCGCCTCGCCCCGTATTAAGTAAAATGCTTTGCCTCACTCATCGCCTTTAAAAACACTGGTTTAGTATGCCACCTCTGCTACCCTTGCTCCGTGAATAGAACCATTAAATGTGATAACTTTTTAAAATTGTTGGACTTTATTTATCTAGTAGGAGTTTTTTTTGCTTTTATAATTTTTTTATTAAACTAGGGATTAGGGAAGGGAAAGGGAGAAAGGTAACCGTGAGAATTCAATCGACACATATAGTGCGAGAGATTTTCATCGGTATCATTAAACTAAGAATCCATTTTTATCTAACAGGAGTAATTAAACCCCGTGCATGTTAACTTGCCTACTTTATCGTCATTGTTTCTATCCCAAACTAGAGCTAAGTGACAGCCAGAACAGAATGAGATTTTTGTCAAATTATTTTCTCAATTAACGCGATTATTTATTGCTCCGATGGTAAGCGACATTCACTTCCAATCAAGAGATTGTAAATTCGAGTCTCCCCAAGAGCAGGATTGGGAAGTTCTTGGAGGGAAGAATGTCGGAGGTCTATTTGGAAATAGCGTCTCTACCCCAGGGTAGGGGTAAGGTCTGCATATACATTACCCTCCACAGACCCTACTAAGTGAGATTATACTGGGTTGTTATTGTTGTTGTTGTATGTACGTAAGATATATATGTATGTATTTGAAGCAATCATTATTTTGAGTAAGTCACCCCTGCTTTTAATTTTTAATTTTTTGTATTGCACGTCTTGGATTTGACTTCTCTTATTTTTTATTGTCTCCATTCCCAAGTTCTTACTTTAATGGGTGAACATGAATCCCATTTTGATATTAATGGTCTATATTAATGTACGGTATATTACAAGTTAAAACGGATAGGAAATGTGTATAACATTTCGGTACTGTTTCCGTATTAGTCAATTAGCTGTTTGTGCTATATTTTGTCTAGTAGCAGTTGTTTTGTTTCAATAGCTGCATCTTTTTCTATAGGCTGAATACATAACTGAACACTTAAACTTGGTATTTTTTGTTATTTGGACACTTAAACATAGAGTTGTTCCTATTATACCCTTTAACTAAGTCACATCTATGCCAATTAGACACTTTGTAGTGACATAATTGAGTGCGTGGGGAAAGACGCGTGAAAATGAGAAAAAAGTTATGAATTATTATTATTATTATTATTATTATTATATTATGGCATTCTAATGTATTATTCCAATTAAAGCCAACTTTTACCTTACATTCTATTTCTTTTCTTCTTCTTCTTCTCGTGAACCCATCATTTTTCTTCTTAATTTTTTTTTAAAAGAAAGTATATTGTACATGGATTTGACTATTCTCATTTTGCATGCTTGTTCTCTTTGCACGGCACTTGTAAGCTACTGGAATAAAATTTTGCAAACTAGAACGCACAAGTGGTTGATAGAAATTGCATTTTGACATTAACAGTTTTTAACAAAAATAGTACTTCAGCAAAAGAGCAAAGCTGTCAAATACACAAATGCAGCTATTTCATAAGCAAAGAAGAAAGCCTTAAAAGCGATCAAATACACAAGTGCAGCTAATTACATATCCAATAATTTTTATAAAAGTTTTTCTCAGATGGTCTACAAGTGTCTAATTGGCACATATGTGGTTTAGTTGAAGGACCTGATAGGAATAACTCTATATTTAAGTGTCCAAGTGACAAAAAAAGCCAAGTTTAAGGGTCTAGTTATGTATTTGGCCTTTTCTATAAAATATATATTGAATACTGATTAAAGATACATCACACTATGGCATCAATAATAAAAAAAATTAGTTTCTGTTTGGGAGAGGGGGCAGAGGTGGATGTAATGAGTTCAACTGAACTTAGTATTTTTTTTATAAAGAATATTATATATATGTAAAATAATTCTAAAATTTCAATAAATATTAAATTTTGAAGTAATAATTCTAAACATTTTACAATTAAAAATTAAACAACTCAAATTTGAATCCTAAATATTCTTCCCAATGGAAGCAAGTGTCTCATACTCAAAGATAGGTTCTTGAGTTTTGGAGTAAAGAGGACTTAAATTACACTTTTCTTTGAAGCTAAGGGAAAGAGGAAAAAGAGAGGAAAGTTTATTTTAGTGAATGTCAGACTCAAAGGTAAGGTTTGCGGAAAAATTATCAAAGGTAAGTTGCACTGCTACTTGGTTTTCGTTTAGTGTTTAGAAGAATTTTGGAAAACAAATGCATGTTTGGATGTTCTTAAATTGCGTTCAGATATTTAGGACACGTTTGAACATAGATTCCCCTTTTTATTTTTTTTTGAAAAAGCTGAATTGGGTGAAGTTTGATTTGAAATTGAAAATGCGTTTGGATGTAAATTTTGGGGTAAGTTTTGACATGCTCAAAATTATTTTTTTTTTTAGAAAGTCCCAAATGATCATGATTTGGTCCAAAAAGAGGTCCTAAGCTATATTTATTATTTGAAATTTTAGTTTTCAAAATCTCGCAAAAACTAGATAAATTCTATAAAGAAACACATATTTAAAAAAAAAATTGAATTTTTTTTTCTCTAAAACGCCTACTTAAAATGTTTGGAAGAGTGGAATATGACCTTAAATCTTGACCAAAGTTAAAGCCCAATGACACATCCACCAACAAAAACGTCTTTATAAACTTTAAGGGTGTGTTTGATACGAAGGAAAATGTTTTTCATGGAAAATGTTTTCATGAAAAATGAGTGGTTTTATCACTTATTTTCTCTTGTTTGGTTGGTAAGTGAAAAATATTTTCCGAAAAATATTTTTTATTGTTTGGTTAGAGAGTAGAAAATAGTTTTTTTTAGGAAAATATTTTTTATGCGACTCTCCTCACCCCTCCCCCTCCCACCTCCCCTCACCCCT
>MU731357.1:131023-141903 GCA_026770625.1 Nicotiana glauca
TTCCTGCCTGGGCAACATGACCTTGTTGACAAATTCAAAAAACACTTTGTGGGCGGGCTTCATCTCACTTTCGTATGCAGCCTTGGGCAATAGCTCTTCCTCATTGTCAGCAAATTTAATTTTAATGGCAAGGGGGTGGGGAGATTTTTTATGCTAGGACATTTCAACTTTGTGTAATCATTGTACCCTTCAGCAGGTACTCCCAGAATCTCTCTCAATTCCTTGTCATCAAAGCTCAAAGTTATCCCCTTCACCACACTGGTGACCTTGCCATTCTTGATTTCACAATTTGCCTTGAACTCCACAATCTCAGTTCTAGCAAGTCTTTCTTCCATCTGAAGGAATATGTCATTCCAACCCTGCAGTTGTTGTTTTTCCAGTAGCATCACCATGTTTTCCTCATCCAAGTCCCTAAGGATTCTACCCTTCAGGATGGTTATTTTCCCAAACTTAACTATTTTGTCCTGATCTTCATTAGTTTCCCCTACTTCTTCACTTTCCCTTTCCTCCATTACTTGCACTTTCCTTGATTTTATGGCAGACCTGGTTCTTTTTGCCAAGGTAGAAGGCTCTGCATCAACAGTCTTTGAAGGTGACTTCTTCTTGGAAGTCTTTCTTTTCTTTGCATTTGGAGTCACAACCTCCACCTTCTCTGCCTTGTCTTCATCATGAAGAACCAGGTCTATCTCTTTAATTTCAATTACCTCAATAGGATCACTCACTTTCTTCTTCCCCTTTGTAGTAGCTTATCTTTCACTCTCTTCTAGGGATCTTTCCAGTTCAGCCTCACTCTCCTTCTTTTGACTCCTTATAGCTCTTTCTCTTATAGGACGAGTCCCTACAGGGATAGAAAAGGCATCCTTTCTCTTCTTGTTTGCCCTAGCAGTTCTAGGGATTTTAACTCTTGAACTCTTTTTAATTTTTGGATTGTAGCTGTCATACACCCGTTTTAGTAGGTCCTCAAGGGGTTCTTGCACAGATGGAATAGGTTCTTGGAACCTCTTCCTCAACCTAACCAACCCCTCAGCTGCACTTGCATCACCAAACCCACTACTCCCTTTATTTTTCCAACATTCTTTCTCCTCAGCAGCATCCTCACCCCACAGCACTGTAGCCCTAGTCTCCTCAGTCAACTCAGCATGAGTAGGTGAAGATTCAGCCACTCATTCTTTTCTCTTTCCCCTCACATCACCTTGAGCACCCTCACTCTCTTTTTATTTTTATTTTTATTTTTACCACCAGTTTTCCCAAATTCAATGGTTTCAACCCCAGCAATTGTTCCATCCAAAACAAATTTGTTCTCCAGATTCTCGGTAACTCTAGAAATTATATCAAATGCAATCTTACAACTGGAAGTTACCTAGTCTATTTTAGATGAAATAAATTTTCCCCCTTAGTTGCAGACTTAAATGATTCTTCAGATTTTTGGGGTTTTTCTGCCTGACTTGCCCTTAATTGCTCATTAATTTTCTTGATTTGTTCTACTTCAGCGACTACTTTGCGAGCAAGCATATTTAACCTTCCTTTCTTAGAGATGGGTGTGGTTGAAGGTGTGATAGATGGTGTAGTTGATGATTCTTTGGGTGGTGATGAGGGATTTTCATTAAGGTTTGCCATTGATGTGTGTAGATGTACATATAGAAGAGATGAGAGCATGTGTGTATAGAAGAGATGCGAGTAGATAGAGAGAATTATTTGGAGGCTGAAAATTAGAAGTGAGAAAATGGCTAAGGCGAAATCAATTTATGGAGGTAGTGTTTAATTGGATAACGACAGCTTTTTAGAAGCTCAGAAGTCTAATCAAACTAAGAGTCAGTTTGAAAGACGTTGAAGATTTCTCTAGAATCTAGATAATTATGGCACCGAGGATTCTCTTCTAGGTGAAACTGGTTCGTTTGTAACTGATAGGCTTGAGTGAGGTTAGGATTATATAGGAATCTCTCATTGCTCATAATCCAAATACACTTATTTCAAAATATGTGGAGTAGAGAGTACATACTATGTAATCTTGATGAACTAGGTTCTTCACTGAGAATTCTCTTAGGTAAGTCTGAATTTTTCTAAGTGATAGAGATAATATCATTAAAGATTAATGAGACATTTTAGCATATGGCACAAGAGTATACTAGTAAAAGTATGACACTGAGCAAAACCTAATCTAATTATTTAAAAAAAACACAACTATCTAACCAAACATTGAGTTAGAATTGGTTCCTTTTAGGTGATCTTAATCACCCCTAATTCTATCATATTCCTTTCAAAGTGATCTCCATTTAGAGATTTTGTGAAGATGTCAGCTATTTGTTTGTCAGTAGCACAAAATTCCACAGTGATCAAACCTTTTTCATAGTTGTCACTCCAAAGTAAAGTAGGCTTGGAGTGGTTGACTGAGCTGTTTAATGTTATTTTCAGGACAAAGATTATGCCAGAGGAGTGGAGGTGAAGTATGATGATTCCACTGTACAAAAACAAATGGGATATCTAGAATTGTAACAACTATAGCTGTATTAAATTACTAAGTCATACCATGAAAGTGTGGGAGAGGGTGGTGGAAGGGAGGGTAAGGAGGGCGGTGTCTATATCAGAAAACCAGTTCGGGTTCATGCTAGGACGTTCTACTACAGAAGCTATCCACCTTATCAAGAGGTTGGTGGAACAGTACAGAGATAGGAAGAGGGATTTGCACATGGTGCTTATTGATCTAGAGAAATCTTATGACAAGGTCCCTAGGAACGTTCTTTGGAGATGCCTGGAGGTGAAATGTGTGTTAGTAGCTTATAATAGGGTGATAAAGGATTTATATGATAGAGATAAGACTCGGGTTAGGACTGTGGAAGGTGACTCGGAGCCTTTTCCGGTGGTTATGGGGCTATACCAAGGATCTGCGCTCAACCCATTCTTATTTGCCATGGTAATGGATGCACTGACACACCATATTCAAGATGAGGTGCTATGGTGTATGCTGTTCACTGGTGATATAGTTCTGATTGATGAGATGAAAGGTGGAGTTAATAAGAGACTGGAGGTATAGAGGTAGATCCTAGAGTCTAAAGTTTTCAAGTTCAGTAGGACCAAGACGAAATATTTGGAGTGTAAGTTCAGCAATGTGTCAGGGGAGCAGACGGGGAGGTGAGGTTGGACTCGTAAGACATCCCTAAGAGAGAGCGAGTTATAAGTTCCTAGGGTCTATTATCTTGGGAGATAGGAGATCGATGGGGATTTCATGCACCGTATCGGGGTGGGGTGGATGAAATAGAGGTTAGCGTCTGGAGTCCTGTGTGACAAGAAGGTGCTACTGAAACTTAAAGGTAAGTTCTATAGAGCGGTGGTTAGATCGGCCATGCTGTATGAGGTTGAGTGTTGGCCAGTCAAGAATTCCCATATCCAGAAGATGAAAGTAGTCGAAATGAGGATGTTGAGATGGATGTGCGAGCGTACTAGATTAGATATGATTAGTAATGACGATATTCGGGAGAAGGTGGGCATGGCTCCCATGGACGACAAGATGCGGAAATAGAGGCTTAGATGGTTCGGGCATGTGCGAAGGAGGAGCCTAGATTCCCCGGTTAGGAAGTGTGAATGGTTGGCTTTGAAAGGTACGAGGAGAGGTAGAGGGCGGCCTAAGAAGTATTGGGGCGAGTTGATCAGATAAGACATGGCACAACTTCAGATTTAGGACATGGCCCTAGATAGGGAGGTGTGGAGGTCGAGCATTAGGGTTGTAGGTTAGGGGGTAGTTGAGCGCTTTTCCTTGTTGTTCTGGCTAGTTTGATAGTGTTTTGTGTAGGACTGCTAGCGCTTTTTTTCTTTTTCATCACACTTTTTATTTTTATTGTTTTTTTATTCTCAATTTTTGTTTTTATCATAATTATTAGGCTTCCACTTATTTTTTGTCATTTATGGTGTAGATATTATTTGTCTGTTTTCTATTGTTGATACATATCTTTTGTTTTTGAGCCGAGGATCTCCCGTAAATAGCCTCTCTACCCCAAGGGGTAGAGGTAAGATCTACGTACATACTATCCTCCCCAGACCTCACTTGTGTGATTATTACTGGGTTGTTGTTGTTGTTGTCACTCAAAAAGTGATGGCTAATATCTATGCACTTAGTTCTTTTGTGATGAATCAGATTCTTGGTCATACTAATTGCACTGGTGCTATTACAAAAGATAGGGATACAACCTACATAAATTCCAGAGTCCATTAATTTTTGTTTGATCCACAATAATTGAGCACAACATGAGGCACCAGCTATATACTCAGCTTCAGAAATAGACAAAGCCACAAAATTTTGCCTTTTGGTATCCCAAGACACAAGACATGAACCAAGAAAGTATGCCATACCTGAAGTTCTCTATCTATCCACAAGAAAACCTTCATAATTAGCATCAACATATCCCACAAAGTTGAAATTACTACCTTTTGGATACCATAGACAGAGGTCAATGATTCCTTTTAGGTATCTCAAGGTCCTCTTGACAACGGTAAAGTAAGACTCTCTTGGATTTGCCTAAAATCTAGCACAAAGGCCTAGACTAAAAAGAATGTCAGGTCTACTAGTAGTAAGATATAACAAAGAGTCAATCATTCCCCTATACATCTTTTGATCAACAGATGAACCAGGTTTATCTATATCCAATTTTGTGGCAGTTTCTATAGGAGTATCAATTTCTTTGGAGTCCTCCATTTTAAACCTTTTAAGAAACTCTTTCACATACTTCTACTAATGGATCATAGTTCTATTTGAATTTTGGTTAATACTCATTTCAAATTCACTCCCCATTAGTTAACAAAGTCTTTAACCTATCAGTAGTTGTCCCAAAGATTATATCATCAACATATATCTAAACTACCAAGAGAACTTTACCTTTTTCTTTCAAGAACAAAGTATCGTCAATTTTACTTTTCTTGTATCCATGCTCAAGCAAGAATTTTGACAATCTTTCATACCATGCTCCTGGAGCTTGCTTGAGCCCATAAAGTGCGTTGTCAAGTTTGTACACATGATCAGGATATTCCCTGCTTTCAAATCCCAAAGATTGCTTGAAAAATACTTCTTCCTTTAGATAGCCATTGAGTAAGGCACCCTTAACATCCATCTGATTGGAGAGTAAATTCCATGTAAGCAGCAAAGGCTATAAGGAGTTTAATTGCTTCTAATCTTGAAACTGGATAAAAGTCTCATCATAGTCTATGCCCTACTCTTGACTATATTCTTGAACCACCAATCTTGTCTTGTTCCTTGTAACTATCCCATCTTCGTCAAGTTTGTTTTCGAAGACCTATTTTGTGCTAATTATTGATTTGCCCTTGGGTCTTTGTACCAGATACCAAACTTGACTTCTCTCAAATTGGATAAGTTCATCTTCAATTGCATTCACCCAATCTGCATCCTTCAAAGGCTCAGCAACATTTTTAGGTTCAGTAAGAGATAAAAAAAAGCATCAAAAGCACAAAGATTCTTCAAAGAAGATCTGGTTTTGATTCTAGAGGTTGGATCAGACATTATGTTCTAAATGGGATGGTACTTTGATACTTGTAAGGTTTCACTACTAGCTGGTTTCCCCTAGATGTTCCTTCAATGTTTTGTTGCTGAGGAACATGTTTATAGACAAGTTCCCTTGCTGTTTGAGGATTAGTTCCTCTTTGTTCAGCTCTGTCTGTCAGTTTGCCTTAGGTGGAAGGACCTGTTCCATCATATGTTCCTTCCTCTAGCGCAGCTTCAGTCTGGATTGTTGTTTCATTTGAGTTTCTTACTAGCCCAATTACTTCATCATCCCGTTCTTGCTTCTCAGAAAGAATGTTAGTTTCATCAAAAATCACATGTACACTTTCTTCTAATCACATTGTTCTTTTGTTATAAATCTTATAAGATTTACTATGTGAACAATATCCCAAGAATACTCCCTTATCACTTCTGGGATAAAACTTACCTAGGGAGTCTTTACTATTATTGTGCACAAAGCACTTGCATCCAAATGCCCTAAGATGGGATATATTTCGATTTCTCCCTTTAAGTAACTCATAAGGAGTCTTCTTGACTAGAGGTCTAGTCATGCACCTATTTATTATGTAGCAAGCAATGTTCACAGCTTCAGCCCAGAAGCTATAGGGCAGTTTACTAGAAAGAAGCACAGTCCTAGCCATTTCTTCTAATGTCCTATTCTTTCTTTCAACTACTCCATTTTGTTGTGGAATCCTAGGAGCAGAAAAGTTATGATTTATTCCGTGCTCATCACAAAATTTAGCAAATTTAGCATTCTCAAATTCAATACCATTATCATACCTAATTGATGCAAATTAATTACCTAGTTGTTTATGAGTTTTTCTAACAAAATAAGTGAACATGTCAAATGTTTCATCTTTAGATATTAAAAACAATGTCCAACTAAACCTAGAGTAATCATCAACAAGCACCATAACATATCTCTTACTACCTCTGCTCAGTGTTCTCATTGGTCCACAAAGATCCATGTGGATCAGTTCTATTGTCCTGGTAGTGCTTACCATTTTCTTACTTTTGAAAGAGGATCTTACATGCTTCCCCCTTGCACAAACCTCACAAACTTTATCTTCTTTTAACTTAATGTTAGACAGCCCTATCACCAAGTCCCTGGAAACTAGTTTCTTGAGTTAGCTTAGATTAGCATGTCTAAGTCTCTTGTGCCAAAGGAGGGGATCATTATCCAACACACTTAAGCAAGTTTGTTCAATTTCTGAAAGTGTGGACGGATCCACAACATATATGTTGTTCATAATTTTTTCCTGTAAAACTATCTTGTCAGTGGTAAGATTAATCACAAAGTATTTTGTAGAGGTAAAGGCTACCATGTTACCTTTATCACATAATTGTGATACACTTATCAGACTGTACTTCAGTCCATCTATCAAGTAGACATTCTTAATAGAGTGAGAATCAGTCTTACCTACCTTCCAACCCCAATGATCTCACCTTTCTTTACGTTTCCAAAGGAGACATTACCTTCTTTAAGGTCCTCAAGTGAAAGGAACTGGTTCTTGCTTCCTGTCATATGCTTAGAACAACCACTATCCATGTACCATATTTGGTTGTTTCCCTTCACTTGGACCTAAGGGTTATTATTTGTGACGACCCGACCTGTCGTTTCATGAGTTATCGCTCCTTTTCTCCTATTTTATGCTTCTTCATGTTTTATTATCGATATTAGGTGTGTTAGAGTTGATTTGGATTGGTTTTGGCAGGAAATGAGACACCTAGTCTCTTTAAGGAAAGTTTGGTTTAGAAAAGTCAACCGGATGTTGACTTATGAGTTATAAGGCTCGGATGCGATTTCTGGTGATCCGATTAGCTTCGGGGTTTGATTTGTGACTTAAGAGTGCGATCGGAATTAATTTTGGAGGTCAGGTGTAGAATTAGGCTTGAATTGACTAAGTTAGTATTTTGGCAAATTCTGGTTGATAGGTGAGATTAATCCGAGGGTCGGAATGGAATTCCGAGAGTTTTTATAGCTTCGTTAGGTGATTATGGATGTGTGTGCAAAATTTCAGGTCATTCGAAGGTGTTTTGGTCGGGTTTTTTATCAAATGCGTATTTCGAAAGTTTTTGAGAAACTTAAGCTTGAATTCGGTGAGAATTGATGATTTTAGTGTTGGTGGATGTGTTTTGATGATTGGAAAGAGTTTGAATGATGTTTTAAGGTGTGTTGGTGCTTTTGGTTGAGGTCCCGGGGGCCTCGGAGTGATTTCAGATGGTCAATCGAACCAATTTTGGCCTTTGAAGATTGCAGGTTTTCCAGCTATTTATTGCAGAAGAATTGGTCTTCGTGTTCACGACTAGAAGGGAATTTCAGGACCATTGTTTTGGCCTTCACGTTCGTGTCATGGTAATCGCAATCACAGAAAGATCAGGTGATGAGTCATCGCATACGCGTGAAGGCATACGCATTCACGTATAAGGAGTTGGCTTCCAGGGATTTTGCCCTTCGCGTTCGCGTGGTGCTGTTTGCGTTCGCGTAAGCTTAAGGGTCCAAACGTTCACGTTCGTGAAGGGTATTTTTGGCAGAGGTGGATTTTATTCGTCGCGAACGCGACAGGTCCCTCACGTTCGTATAGAGGAAATAAGCCTGGGCATAAGGTTTTTATTAGACATTTCATCGACGAACCAAGTCTCATTTCCACCATTTTTGAGCCTTAGGACGGAAATTGAAGGGGATTTTGACTGGGTGTGATTGGAGGTGAGCTCTATGACCTAAATACATGATTTAATGGTAGAATAAACATAGAAATTTGTAGAAATTCATCAAAAGAGAGTAAAGCTAGGGCTTGGAAATTTGGTATTTCAAAGTGGAATTTGAGGGGTCAAATGGACTCCGATTTTGGTAATGTTGATATGTATAGACTCGTGGTGAGATAAGGAATCCGGTGATGTTAATTTTTTGATTTTTCGAGAAGTGGGCCCGAGGATCCGGTTTTGCAAATTTTGTGATTTTCGTATTTTTCGAGTCTTTTCTATTGGGTGATGTTCCCTTAGCCTATTGTAATGTATTTGTTGTAGTTTTGATCAGATTCGACGTGCGAGGAGATCGAATTGCGAGGCAAGGGCATAGCGAGCTAGGATTTCGACCGGCATGAGGTGAGTAATGATTGTAAATGATATCCTGAGGGTTTGAAACCTCGGATTGCACATCGTAGTGCTATATTGAGGTGACTTGCACTCCGGATAGTGGGCGTGGGGTAGAGCACCGTTGGGGATTGTGACTTGGTCCATCCCGATTGATGAATTTACTATGTATTTTACTGAAATTTACCTGTTATCATCGTGATTTGGGCTGATTGTCATATTTGGGCTTCGTGCCAACTATTTGAATCTTTGAGGGACTATTATCACTATTTCCTCGCTGTTTTGACTTATTACTTGAACTCAGTCATACTGTTTCTCCACTACTTTACAACTCAACCACTTTTACTCAGATTTGAGTCTTAAATGATATTTTAAATGATAATTTGGGCTAAGAAATACTGTTTTACTAATGTCCGAGTGTCTTGTGAGGATATTCTGATTGAGTGTGGCCGAGGGCCAGATGTGAGGATACACTGAGTGATATGAGGCCGAGGACTTAGATGTAAGGGTTTATATTATGGATCGGGCTATATGCCGCAGCGATACTTATATGGATCGGACTGCACGCCACAATGATATAGCGCTTGGGCTGTAGGAGCCCCTCCGGATTCTACACCCCCACAGTGAGTGCGGGTACCCATATGAATTGGGCTGCGCGCCGCAGCAAGATATGGATCGGGCTACAAGCTGCAGCGATGTATGGATCAGGCTGCACCTCGCAGCGAGATATGGATCGGGCTGCACGCCGTAGCGATGTGTGGATCAGGCTGCACGCCGCAGCAGTTACTGTATGACACTTGTATTGGGAAAAAGTTGATTTTATATTAAAAATGACATGGCATGACACGTGGACTGGTCAAATGGTCAAAGCGTAACAATTGAGAAAAAGGCACGGGAGATAACAGATACGGGAAGAAGAAGTTAAACAGGCACGAGAAACAGTTTAGACACGATTCTCGTACCAATTCAAATCATTTAAAGCCAACGGATCGGAAGGCATTGAAGACATGAATCTGAAGACAAAAAGGAGTCCAAATTCAATATTAAATACTTGATACGTCAGAAAACTGGTATTTAATATGAATGATTGTGTAACGACTTATTTAATGTCATTTTAGTACTCATAATTGTCTCATTAAAGCTTAGGTTTCATTCCTTTACCTAGAATCAACTATAAAAGGAAGAAGTCTCATCATTTGTAAAGATACGAAATATCATCCACATCATATTGAAATACAAATTTCTTTATTGCTTATTCTTATTCTCAGAAAGTCTATTATTCTTTTTGGTATCTTGATTATCAGTAACCCGATTTCTTATCTTAAATTCTAGCTTTGACCAAATTATTATTTTTTGGTTAAACAAATTGGTTCCGTTATCGGGAATCTGATAATCTATTCTTTCTGAATTTACATTCTACCCATTGTTAACATCATGTCAAACAACAATAACAACAACAACAACAAGAACAATGCTGTTGAAAATCAAATCCATCAGGGTCAAGGGGATTTGCACAACATTAACATAGTTCCTTCCCCTCAAACTTCTCCACGTCAATCTCGTGAAGGTACTCCTGCACCAGAATCACATGCTGATGAGCAAGAGCAATCAGAACATTTTGAGGGACCAGAGGAAGCTCTACAAAGAATAATTGATGCACGGGTTAGCCAAAATCTTCAAGCTCTAGTTAGCCGGTTACCTGTTGCGCCGCCCACTCCTTTACCTAATAACAATACATTGGAGAATCCTCGTTCTGGCCTTGTTAACACAAACGAAGGAACCCCCAGTGAACCACGAGAAATGGATCCAGGTAATACAAATAATTCTTATTTACAAAATTTGGTACTAACTTTGCAGACACAGCTCAAAGAACAAAGCGAGCGCATCGAGCAAATACCTGGTGTTCCCCCAATAATCAAAGGAATAAATGCGGATAAATACTCACAACAACCTTGGAAACCGAGTGCTGCTCCTCTTCCAATCCCTAAAAAGTTTAAAATGCCTGACATTTCAAAATATGACGGCACAACCGACCCACGTGACCATGTGACGACATTTACTACAGGAGTCAAAGGAAATGAATTAACCAAGCAGGAGATTGAGTCTGTATTGGTAAAAAAATTTGGAGAAACACTCACCAAGGGTGCACTAACCTGGTATTTTCTTTTGCCTGAAAATTCTATAAATTCCTTTGCTGAGCTTGCAGATTCTTTCATTAAAGCGCACTCAAGAGCACAAAAGGTTGAGAAAAGAATGGAGGACATCTTTAAAATCAAACAAG
>MU731360.1:5866-21081 GCA_026770625.1 Nicotiana glauca
AATAGCGTCACAATGTGATAAGCCGGGGTTTCAAACCCTCAGGCCATCATATACACCAACTACTCACCTCTAATCGGCCGTAGACTGGTCCGCAATGCCTTTTCCTTTCGTATCAACCTCCTCGCGCGTCGAATCTAGTCAAAATCACAACGAATACATAAATATGGGTTAAAGAAACATAACCCAATCAAAAATACTCGAAAAGTTTTAAAATTCATGAAATTGGTAAAACCCGAGCCCCGAGCCCACTTCTCAAAAAATTTTGAAAATCACATCAACGGATTCCTCGTCTCGCCACGAGTCCGTACATATAAAGTTTACCAAAATCGGAGCTCAAATGGCCTTTCAAATCCCCAAAATTCGTTTTCAAAAACCAAGCCCTAGTTCTTCACAATTTCAACCTATTTTCATGGATTTGAGGGTTGATTCTTCATAAAAATGGTGTTTTTAAGTCAAGAGACTTACCTCCAATCACTACCCATTGAAAACCCTCTTCAAATCGCTCAAAAAGCTCTCTTGGTGAAGTAAAAATGGTGGAAAAATAAGGTGGGTCGCGGATATATAGGTTTTAAACATTCTGCCCAGCTCCTGAAGCCCCTTCTATGCGATCGCATAAGGGCCCACGCGATCGCATATCACAAAATTTTTCCTCCATCAATTTACCTTACGCGATCGCACATAATCACCCGCGATAGCATAGCACAGGGTCTTTACCCTGTGTGATCGTATTACCCAGACCGTGTTCGCATAGCACATTTCAAACACCCCTCGAATTTCTTCTATGCGATCGCATGACAACCTCTGCGATCGCATAGAGCAAATTTTCTCTGCAATTTTTCTACTGCATTATTCATGTTCCAAATTCCCGTTAGCCATCCGAAATCACCCGAGGCCCTCGGGACCTCAACCAAATGCACAGATATGTTCTATTACTTCATTCAAACTTGCTCGTAACATAAAAACACTATCATAAACATCAAAAATCATTGGATTACCACGGATTCAAGCCTAAGTTAAACTAAAACTTTCGAAACTTGCATTTGATCTAAAACCCGACCTAAACACCTCCGAATGACCTGAAAATTCGCAGACATATCCAAAATCACCTAACGAAGCTACTGCAACTCTCAGAATTCCATTCCAACCCTTGGATCAAAATCTCGCCTATGAACCGGTATTCGCCAAATCCAACCTTAGCCAATTCAAGCCTATTTCTGCACCGGACCTCCAATTTCAATTCCGATTGCGCTCCTATGTCACAAATCATCACCCGAAACTAGTCGAATCATCAGAAATCCATTCCGAGCCTTCTAACTCATAAGTCAATATTTGGTTGACTTTTCCAAACTAACCTTCTCATAAAGAGACTTATTGTCTCATTTCTAACCGAACTCTATCCGAATTACTTCAAATTCTTCAAACACATATAATGAAATATATAGAAGCATAAAATGGGGAAAACAGGGCGGTAACTCCTGTAACAACGGGTCTGGTCGTTACAATAAAAATGGGGTAGGGATTTTACCTGTAGAAATGGAGATTAAGACACTTGCTTTATAATTTCCCGGACCAGATAGTTTGAGGAACAAATTTTGAAGAAAATGAACTTTCTCTCAAGAACCCCTCCTCCCTCTCTCTTGTTTTGTTCAGAAAAATGGTTAAAATGAGGGGTTAGGGTGTTATATTAGAAAGGGGGTCGGGTTTTAAATTTTAGAAAATAGAAGCCCGAGCAAGATCTGCGGTCGCACTATGCGACTGCATAATTGGAATGCGGTACGCATATTGGATCGCAGAACTGACCCCAATCACTGAACATCTCTGCCTGGGTATGCGGTGGAAATGCGGTCCGCATACTGATTATGCGGTCGCATAATGGACCGCATTTATAACATCAACTTAGACTAACTCTCTGATTAACTATGCGGCAGGAATGCGGTCCGCATATTGATTATGCGGTCGCATAATGGACCGCATTTTCAACTTCAATTTTGACAATTCTTCTACTTCACTCTGCGGCAGGAATGCGGTCCGCATAGCTGATCTGCGATCGCATTCTGGACTGCATAAATGATAATTTTCTGGAAAATTAATTCTTTTGATTTTTAAAGGCTTAGATCACTACCAAGGGTCAAGCTCGCCGCGAAGAATCCTACACATTCCTAACACATATTCGCAGTCGACACCACGAGTTACTAAGTTTTGAGACCAAAATTTATTTATGGGACCTTACATATAAAATGAGCATGAAGCTTTATATCTTGTGTTAGACTGTATGTTGAACTATATTATATTATTCCTTTTCTGTAACTCATTTTCAAAAATTTCATGTGTTCTACAGAGAATGTTGATCCCGTAAATGGTAGAGGGAATGCTAACAAAAAAGAAAACAGATGTCCTCCTTTGTCTGATATAATAAATGGTCAGTTCCTATAAATCTAAGGGTGTTAATTTTTACTAAATATTTTCATATATATCAAGTTTATCTTAATTGAAAATTTTCATGAACAGTTTCCCAGTCGAGAAGAAAGAGGTGCTTTCTAAAAGATGATGTCAATAAAATGAGGAAACAAATGAATGTAATGAGAAAAAATATGTCAATCAACACAAATATATGTCATGGCACGTCTGAAGAGAATTCAGGCGAATCTGGATTGAGTACCATTAGAATGGCTGGAATGTATGCTCTAGATGGTGATAAAAGAAATAGATATGTTGTTGTGCCAACTCCATCATATCAGAATTGTACCCCACCAGTTAGCATCCCTATAACAACTTGTGGACAGTTTTTTTCCTCCATACCTTTTGAATATAATCCAAAGTCACTTCCACTACGAGATTTGAGAAATAGTTAGTCTTTTATGATCTTATTTCTTAACTTGAATGTAATGGTTATCTATATTTATCTAGAATGTTTAAATATTGAATTTTTAATTTGTGAATGGCAGCGTTTGAAAGTTGTTTGCCTTCAAATAAAGAGCAGAACTAAGGAAAAGGCATATTAGTGAATCAGAATAGAGATAAATATGGACTGAGTACAATTAGAATGTTTGGGATGCATACTGCAGATGGCCAAAAAATAAATGGACATGTTGTGCCAACTACATCATATCAAAATTGCACACCATCAATTATCTACCCCATAAATCTGTACTGAGTACAATTAGAATGTTTGGGATGCATATTGCAGATGGCCAAAAAATAAATGGACATGTTGTGCCAACTACATCATATCAAAATTGCACACCATCAATTATCTACCCCATAATGAGTTCTGGGCAGATTTCGAAATCCAAGCCTCTTGCATATAATCCAAAGTCCATTCCAGTAGCAAATTTGAAAAATGGTTAGTCTTTTCTGGTGTCCTAATTATTAATTTGTATGTAGTGGTTATCAATATTGATATACAATGTTTAAATATTTGAAAATTTAACTTTATGATTGGCAGTATTTAAAAATTGTTTGTCTTCAAATACGAAGCAGAACAAAGGGAAAGGCATATTGGTGAATGAAAATATGGATAATTCTAGATTGAGTATAACTAGAATGGATGGAATGCATGCCCCAAATGGCGATAAAAAAATGGAAATTGTGTTGCGCCAACTCCATCATATCAGAATTGCACACCACCAGTTAGCATTCCCATAAATAGTTGTCGCCAAGTTTCTTCATCAAAATCTTTTGCATATAATCCAAAGTCCCTTCCACTCTGTGATCTGAATAACGGTTAGTCTTTGTTTGTTATCCAAATCCTTAACTTGTATGTAATGGTAATCTCTAATTATCTGAAATATTTAAACTTTAATGTAACTTGAAAAGTTTATTTTTTAATAGCAGAGTTTGAAAATTGTTTGTCTTCCAATACAAAGCACAATATGGGGAAAGGCATATTGGTGAATGAGCATATGGATTCAAGTCGTGTCAATATGCAAACTGAAATTTTAAGTTCCAGTAATGTTACCCCACAAGATCATTCAAGTAATTTTGGTTAGTTGCTCAACTGCCTCTAGATAATAACTCATAACTAAATTCAAGAAATTATATGATATTATTAAAAAAAATTCTACTAATTTGAGTTATTAACTACTCCTTTTATATTAAACAAAGGCATTATATGTATTCAAAGTGAAAAGAAAGTCCCTGATATAAAAATTGGCTTAGGTGATGAAGGTAAAGCTTGAGTTTTGTCATATCGCTATAGGCTCATTGCATAATAGTACTTTTGTTGTAAAATTCCAGTAGTAACATCATTATATACACAAATTCATGAAAGTTAATTATATATTTATTTGATGCATAACAGGTCAACTAAACCTAGAAAGTCCTGGTGATGATGATGATTAAGATGCAAATGAGTGTGAAGGTACGTTAACAATAACTCAATTAGTGATAAATTATGTCCAACATATATTGATAATTAAAGTTGCAGTTCAATTGTCACTTATTTGAGTTTACTATCAACTTTTTATAGAGGATGATATTGACTGTTGGGACATTTGCAATGAAGGTATGTATTATGGGTGTTTTCATATATGGGATTAATTAAATTAGCTACATTATATAATTGGTCACTTTAATCATATAAATATTTTCATTAATAGAGTACTGGGATATAGGAGATCCTACAAATGTATGCGAATATTGTGGGGTATATTTTTGGGTCGAAGAAAGAGTCAATAAGCAGTATAAGTCTAAACGACCAGTATTTACTATATGTTGTAATCGTGGAAAGATAAAGCTGGCGAATTCAAAGGACCCTCCTCAAATTCTAACGTGATTGTTGTTTGGATCTCGTAAGGAGATACATCTATTTTAATCTTTTTAAAATAATATCACATTTCGTATATAGTTCTTCATTCTCCAGTTATATCAAATGCAGGTCCTAAAAGCGACCATTTTCGAGAGAACATTAGGATCTATAATTCTATGTTCTCATTTACATCAATGGGGGGAAAGGTTCATGTCTCTGTTAATCAAACGCAGGGACCAAGAACATTCAAATTGTCTGGTCAGAACTATCATCAAATCGGAAGTCTATTGCCTCCTGATGGATCCAACCCGAAGTTTGCGCAATTATATATTTATGATACAGAAAATGAAGTACAAAATAGAATTCATGCTGTGAGGTTTGGATTCTACCGTAAATGAATTATAACACGTAAATATATTTTGCCTGAAAATACAATATATAATAATTTCATATATATGTATTTCTGTGCAGTCGTGGCCAAACCATGAACAAACTTCATGTTGAGATTGTTAATGATTTGAAGCAAATTCTTGATGGAAATAATGTTTTGGCAAAGACATTTAGAATGGTAAGAGATAGATTTCAAGAAGATAGAAGCTCCAATGTTAAACTCGGATTGATAGGAAAAAGGGGCACTGATGGAAGAAGATACAATTTGCCTACGGTTTCAGAGGTTGCTGTTTTGGTGGTGGGAGATTTTGAACTATCCAGATGTGATAGGGACATCATTATCGAAACCCAATCTGGACAGCTACAAAGGATAAATGAATTAAACGCTGCCTATTTAGGGTTACAATATCCTTTACTATTTCCATATGGTGAAGATGGATACAGAGAGGACATTCCTTTCGAGGGAGATGATGATGAAACTGGAGGAAAGAAATGTGTTAGCATGCGGGAGTATTTTGCTTATAAAATTCAATAAAGGAATAACAAAGTTCCGGCGATTGTGTCTTCTAGAAGATTATTTCAGCAATTCTTGGTTGATACATATACAATGATCGAATCTTCTCGATTAAGGTATATTAGGCTCAATCAAAAAAAGTTGAGATGTCACATGTATAAAAGCTTACAAGATGTTGTTTTGCATGGAGATGATGATGAAACTGGAGGAAAGAAATGCGTTAGCATGCGGGAGTATTTTGCTTATAAAATTCAATAAAGGAATAACGAAGTTCCGGCGATTGTGTCTACTAGAAGATTATTTCAGCAATTCTTGGTTGATACATATACAATGATCGAATTTTCTCGATTAAGATATATTAGGCTCAATCAAAAAAAAGTTGAGATGTCACATGTATAAAAGCTTACAAGATGCTGTTTTGCATGGAGAAATTAATCTTTCTTCTCAAGGAAAAAGGATAATTCTACCGTCTAGATTCACAGGAGGTGCACGATACATGATTTAAAACTATCAAGATGCTATGGCAATATGCAAATGGGCTGGGTACCCTGATCTTTTCATCACCTTTACTTGCAATCCAAAGTGACCTGAGATTCGTAGATTTGTAGAGACTAGGGGCTTAAATTCTGAGGATCGTCCAGATATTTTAGCTAGGGCATTCAAAATCAAATTGGACCATTTGATAAAGGATTTACGCAATAATCAGATTTTTGGAAAAGTAAAAGCAGGTATATGGCCATAGTCAACTTCTAAAAAATAACAATTACTTTTTATGTTACATAGGATAATAGGTTTTAAAATGAATATTTCAATTATATTTATGAAGTGTAATAAATTCTTTTTGGTGCAGTGATTTATACAGTTGAGTTTCAAAAATGAGGATTGACTCATGCTCACATCTTGCTTTTTCTTCACGAGCGTGATAAATATCCAACTGCTGCAGATATTGATCGAATCATTTCTGCCGAAATACCTGATGAATTGGCCGATCATGTTTATTATAAGGCCGTGCATAATTTTATGATTCATCGCCCGTGTGGTTCTGCAAGAAAGTCTTCTCCTTGCATGCAGAGCGGAAGATGTACCAAGCAGTTTCCAAAACGGTTTGTTGAGTCAACAACAATTGATGAGGAGGGTTATCTTGTTTATAGACGAAGGGATAATGGTAGAACTATCAAAAAGGATGATATTGACTTGGATAGTAGGTTTGTGGTGCCTCACAATCGGTTTTTATTACTTAAGTATGGTGCTCATATTAATGTAGAATGGTGCAATCAGTCACGATCAATTAAGTATTTATTTAAGTATATTAACAAAGAAAATTATCGTGTTACCGCTGCTTTTTCCAAAAGTGTGCAAGAGGAAGATTCATCAAATATTGATGAAATAAATATGTATTATGATTGTTGATATATATCACCATGTGAAGCTGCTTGGAGAATATTTAAATTTCCAATTTACCATAGAGAACCTCCTGTCGAAAGACTATCATTTTATCTTCCAAATGAACAAAATGTTATATTCTCTGATGATGATCCAATTGATGATGTTGCAAATAGACCAAGTGCGAAGGAATCAATATTTTTAAGCTGGTTTGAGACAAATAAAACATTGGCAGAAGTAAGAGAATTGACTTATGCAGAGCTCCCTCTTAAGTTTGTTTGGAAAAAACAATTAAAAAGATGGGAGAAAAGAAGAACAACTCAATTTTCCATTGGAAGAATTTTCTTTGTTCCGCCTGAAACTGGTGAATTATATTATCTTAGATTGTTGTTGAATGTGATTAAAGGTCCAAAATCCTATGACGATCTTAAAAGAATCAACAATCATAACCATCTCACTTTTAGAGATGCATGTTATGCACTTGGGTTATTGGATGATGATAAAGAGTATGTGGATGCCATAAAGGAAGCAAGTAACTGGGGAATACCATCATATCTTAGGCAATTATTTGCTATGTTGCTGTTATCCAATTCGATGTCTCGGCCAGAATATGTGTGGCAATCAACATGGCAATTATTACCAGAAGATATCCTCCATGAAGAAAGAGTGTTGTTGAGTAATCCAGGATAAATATAGACTTTATATTTTCAAGTTATCAAATAATATACTAATGTCTAAGCAACTAACCTAACTAAAAAGATGAATTAAATATACCTTATTTGTGAATTAAATTACTCTATCTTAGGTTTTTTAATTTTTTTACGACAAACACGCATGTTGAGTAATATTATGTGTTGGTAACTTCCAAAGTTTATAGAATAGGTTTCAAAATAAGTAATTTTCAATATATAGAAATTACTACTTTGATGATAAGTCTGCAATACATGGTTTCAATGAAACATCTTAATGGTGTAATCTGCATATTCACTCATTTTTAAAAGCTAAAATTATGTCGTATTTAGCTGGCTATCAAGAAGCTAATTAGACTGATTAACCCATGAAATTAATGTATGTTGTGGCAAAAGAATAACACATGAATACAGTGATTGTTGTGGCAATGTCAAACAGACTCCTTCGGTCATTGACTAATTTTGGATGAGAGGACATATTATTTTCACTCAAGATGGAAGAGAGGGTACAGATTGGTAGAAGAATAAAACACTATAATCATGCATTGATGCACAATAAGTATAAGAGTTCTAGGAAATACTTATAGTCCCAACCGGAGCAAATATCTCCTTAGGGGAGCACTATAGGAGTTCTTTTTTTAACAAATTGAAGAGAATTATATATTGAAGTAGTCATAATGATAAATGTAAAATAAAGTTCATTATATCAAATCTTTGAGTTCTGACTAATGAAAATGAGAGAATAATTTTTAATTAACAATTACCACTTAAGGCCGTCACGAACCCGAGGAAGAAATTCATGCTCAAACATGTGACTGAATGGCCCGTGACCCACATCATGTAGTAATCCTAAATGAACTCAATTAAGAACAATGGCCAGATGCCGTTGAGAAAAATGAACCTTAGCTCCAGCAAGTTTCACGGTCTGTACATCAAAAGATTCAATGCCAAGCTCCCGTCCCCACAGCCATGGCATGTCTATCAAAACGATCTTATCAAATATAGGGACAAGATAATGTAAATTATGCCATTAGGATATAGTCCTACTTGACAGGTCCTAAGTCCGTTTACAGCATCACTGGCCAGAAAATAGAATGCTCAAACCGAGAGTGCACAGCTCCAGGATACACCATGTATGTAAGACCTAGGAGAGAAATTGCGACCGAGTCAAAATTACAAGTTCATGTCCCAAATGATCGTAAAGCCACAAAAATAAAAAGTTCACAAATGATAGAGAGCGCATAAACTTCCTGAAAATGTTCTAATAGCCAGTCTTATATCAGTCTAATTAGCTTCTTGATAGCCAGCTAAATACGACATGATTTTAGCTTTTAAAAATTAGTGAATATGTAGCTTACACCATTCAGATGTTTTATTGAAACCATGTATTGCAGACTTATCATCAAAGTAGTAATCATGTAACATATTTTTTATATTATTGTTATTTAAATTCTATAATTCTTTTTGTTCTTTAAGAGGTAGAGCTAACAGATGACGAATTAAAAAATAGTTGTTTACAAAAGTTGAAAAAAGTTTTGAAAAGCTGTGGAAGAAGTTTTTATGATTTTTTAACAATGCCAAGACCTCTTTACAATGAGGAAGAAGTTAACCATGGCAATAGGTTAATCCATGATGAATTGCGTTATAATCGTCGTTCTCTGTTAGAGGAACATTAACAATTATTAATGAATTTAACAGTTGAACAAAAGTTGGTTTATGACAAAATTATGAGGGCAATGAATGAAGCCAAAGGTGGATTCTTATTTTTGTATGGTTATGAAGGAACTGGAAAGACTTTTATTTGGAATACTCTGTCTTCTGGCATACGATCTAGAGGAGACATCGTGTTAACTGTTGCATCAAGTGTAATTGCATCTCTTTTGTTACCAGGTGGTAGAACAGCTCATTCGAGATTTGCAATCCCTCTTAATCTAACTGAAGATTCAACATGCAATATAAAGCAAGGTAGTCCTCTAGCAAATTTGATTATAAAGACAAAGTTAATTATTTGGGATGAGGCATCGATGATGCATAAATATTATTTTGAAGCTCTTGATCAAACTCTTAGAGATATTCTTAGATTTAAAGACACATCTAGTACTGATAAACCTTTTGGAGGTAAAACAGTTGTTCTTGGTGGCGACTTCAAAAAAAATTTGCCTATCATTGCAAAAGGATCTAGGCAAGATATTGTTAATGCTACTCTGAATTCTTCGTATTTGTGGGCCCACTGTGAAGTCTTAAATCTAACAAAGAATATGAGGTTACAAAGAGATAAGTTAGATGCATATTTGGACGAGTTAAAAAACTTTTCTGAATGGATTTTAGCAATCGGTGATGGAAGGATTGGGAGTTCCATTGATGGCATTGAGAAAGTCCAAATCCCCGATGGTCTTCTCATAAATAATTGTGATGATCCAATATCGGCAATTGTTAAAAGTACATATCCAGATTTCTTTAACCATGTCAATGACATTGATTACCTCCAGCAAAGAGCAATTCTTGCTCCGACTCTTGATATGGTCGAGTCAATCAATGAATATATGATTTCACTCAATCATAGTCCTGAGAAGACATATTCGAGTTCTGATATAGTTTGTATGTCTGATCATTCTTTTTTAGCTTTGGAGCATGTACATACACCAGAATTCCTAAACAGTATTAAATATTCTGGAATTCGAAATCACTTTATTACTTTGAAGGTTGGTGTTCCTGTAATGTTGCTGAGAAATATAGATCGGTCATCAGGATTGTGTAATGGCACGAGGTTGATCATCACAAGACTTGAAAATCGAGTTATTGAAGCCAAAGTTTTATCGGGTAATATGGCTAGACAAAAAGTGTTTATCCCGAGAATGACGTTGACGCCATCAGATGCAAGAATACCTTTTAAGTTCCAGCGAAGACAATTTCCAATTGCTGTATCTTTTGCCATGACAATTAATAAAAGTCAAGGCCAGTCATTGTCTCATGTGGGATTATTTTTGAAGAAGCCAGTATTTACTCATGGACAACTATATGTTGCTCTTTCACGCGTGACGAGTAGAAAAAGGTTGAAGATTTTAGTTTATGATGTTAATGGCCAAATAACGAATGAAGCTAGAATGTGGTGTATAAAGAAGTTTTTCGTAATTTGGTTTGAGATGAATCTAGACATGATGGAATTATCAGGTATTTACAAGGAAGAGTTGTATGATTTTAGCTCTTTTTTATGATTGCAGAGTCAGCCCGTTGAGGACTTCTACCGAAGCCAAGGAAAGTTACTGAAATTTGATTTGCCTGGCATCCCAGAATCATGGCCCAAGTTATTGCGATGGTGTATAAGTCCTACTTAGAAGTTAAAACTTTTGTGCTTTGTTACTGCATTATCTATGAAGTTTAATACCTATATATTTTGTTTTCTATTATATCTACATTTTGTTAGTCTTGCTTCTTTGCTTTCTATGCTGAAATTTGATTTATCAGTTTGTATTATCCAATCTCTGCAGCTCCTCAAGGCAGCTATCTTTGACGAGGAATGCAAGCCATGTATCCTGATTACTTTTCAGTCAGTTGACTGCTCCTCTTTCTGTAGTGTTGTTCTCGATACTTATGTGGTTCAATATGGAATCCTTGACTCTTACCTGTACTCTCCCTTGAAATGTATGGTCATATTATTGGCATGTTTGAGCTGAATAACCTGTAAGTTCATGATCCATCAAACTACCACCTTCATGTTATTTTCAGTATGCATGCAATAAACCTGATGATTGTTTCACTTTTCTGCAACTCTGAAGCATACAAAATAATCGATTGTATCTTCCAAAATGAATGTCCTAATCTGAGTTGCCAAGTTTATTACTATGGCAGGAGAGTTTTTGTTTTATAACGTATTCTTTGAAATTATTCATTGTTTCCCCTTTCTATTTTTCTTTTTCCTCTTAATTTAAGTTAAATAACAAACCTCTTGAGTGTACTTTGAAGCAGTTAAATACGGTGGCTGCCTTTGATGAATTTCAAATTTGTTCAATGAAGAGGTCTGTTGTACTATAATTTCAGCAACTGACAAGGAGTTTATTTTTTAATTCATGTAATAAGGTTATAGTAATGACACAATTTTTATTGCTCCATCCTTCAAAAGAATGAGGTAAATAAGAAATTGATCACATGCAATAAAGGTGCTATTGGATCATGTTCAGTATTATTTGCCAAGTCTCTTTCAAACATGTTGAGATTGGAAATGTCATCATCTGGTCGTTATGCGATACTACACAGCAGGTTCACGTATTCGATGCTTCTGATGTTTCTAAGTACAGGTGTATTTTGGATGGCAAGGTTAAATGAAGGACTTTCATGCTTTGATGCAATACTTATTGTCCCTATGTTTCAAATAGCTTGGACATTTTTCTCCGTTTGTACTGGATTTGTGTACTTTGAGGAGTACAAGGTGTTTGATGCTTTGAGAACAACAATGTTCATTCTTGGAATTATTTGTGTGTTTATTGGCATTTATTTGCTAGCACCTGAAGATGATGAATCATATCCAAAATGAGGTGAAGTACTTAAGGATGAGAAGAGGTTGTTCATGCCATCTAAAGACTCCAAAATTAAAGATGTAGAGATCATTTGGACAAGTTATGGTGATATAAAGTGCTAATATGTCGCCTAACATCTAGATTGTCAAGGCCATTAAGCACAACATTGAATTGCTTGAAAAAATCAACATTGAAGTCTGGATCTTTGACATTTGCATGGTATGGTGTAATTCTAATATGAGGCCTACATTTTAGGACAGGCTCTCTAGCAACCTGGAGAAAATTTTGAGTACATTACTTAGGAACCAAATGACACTACAAGAAAGTAATGATACGGCGACATTTATTTAGTGACATTTAAAATAAATGTCATAAAAAATAAATTTCTTGACATTTATGACAAAATATTATAAAAATAATGACATTTTTTACAAAATATTGTAAAAATAATGATATTTGTAACAAAATATAGTAAACATGACGACATTTCAATCAAAGTGTTGTAAGAGTAATGACATTTGATACAAAATGTCATAAAAATAATGACGCTTTGTATTAAATGTCACAAAAACAATAATATATAAAATATCTTAATATTTGTTTTGTGTCTCCATTTCTTAGTTTTGTGTCTCTTTAAATATTAGACTTTATAATTTTATAATTTGTAAGTAATTATGTATTTATTTATGAAGGAGTAAAATTTTAAATTACTATAACATAATTTATTAATTATTATTTACGTTTAGGAAGGTAATAATGTATAGTTGATAATATTTTTAAAATTTTTTATTATTTATTTAAAAGTTAAACCATTTTATTTGATTTGTATCTCATAAATATTTATACTTGCAAAAACATGTTAGATATTTTATTTTCTACAAGTTTTTTTTATCTTCTTAAAATTTTAGACTTTTAATGTACTTTATATTGTTCTCATTATTATAATATTCTATAAATTAAAAAATTAAATATTACATTTAGTCAATAATATTATTAGTACTTGTTAAAAGTTGAATGTAAAAATAAAGTAAACAAAATTAAAAGAATATGTAAAAGGAGATCAAAAGTCAGTGAATAGCTTAGACCCCCAGACGGCCAAACCTCAAGACCTAAGATGGGGGGTTTCAAATTGGCTCAATATTTTACCGAACCCATTCTAATTTAGTCAAATTTGATTTCTATTTCCGCAATATATTCCTCCTTTACAAATCGTGGTTCCGAAAGAAGCTATGTATGGAGAGTATGGGAGATTTAGAAGGAAAAGATTTTGGCGGTAAGAATTTTCAGCTTCCCTCCTCCTAATTCTAAAATAACAGTTTCCTTTATTTGTTAGAACTCTTCAAATAACCTAATTTTGCAGTACGCTTTGGAAATATAATTGGAGATTTAAGGAAATGGGGAAAGAGTGGCAAGCTATTTGAAGAACATAGATATAGGGTTCAGACTCTTGGCGAAGCTTTTGCAGGTTCTTATCTATCTTATGTTTAATTTAATACTATGTAATTCTAATTCTTTATACTGTAATAGTTAAAAGAAAGTATTTTTGTCTTTTGAAGTGCTTACCAGATTTTTTCTTTTCCTAGTTATTTAGGCTCTTTTAAGTTTATTTGTAGAGTATATTTAAACTTTCTGTAAAAATTCTTTCCACTGTCGTAAATCTTTTCTGAAGTTCTAAGTGTATCTATTGATGGTGTATAACTTAATCACACTAGATTAAGTACAAGGAGGATTACTGATGTTGATTCTTTGATGCTATATGTATAGGTAATATTGTTAATAGATAAGAGTTGGATAAATATATTGAATAGGAACGATCCCTTATATGAGATCGGAGCCAAAGAGTTTGTTCAGTTTGCGTCATTGGATAGGCCTAATGCATCTGAAATCTTGTGTCAATGTCGAAAGTGTCGTAATATGAAATTTGTGTCAAAAGATCTGATTGTCGAACACATAGTGGTTGATGGGTTTCTAACTAGTTACACTACTTGGATTTTTCATGGTGAGATATCATATTCATCAATTTCTATTAATCAGTCAGATAAAGGTAACGAAATGCAAGCCTTGGTACATGATGCTTTTGGAGTTCCTCCTACTAGTGACTTTGTTGATATAAACTCTAATTGTGATGGATTTGGCGGGTCAAATGTGACGACCCAAAGGGTCATCACTTGTGTTCTCAGTCATTTCGAGCTTCTGAGGCCTCAAAAACCTCATTTATAGTTTTTTCAATTTACGTGCGCAGTCCGGGCGCGAAGCCGAAAAATTTTTGTGATGAAATATATGAATTATGTGAAAAATTTGAAGAATTTTGATATTAATATTGATATAGTTGACTTTGGTCAATATTTTTGGTAAACAGACCGGGATCCGTAATTTGACGGTCTCAGAAAGTTCGTAGAAAAATATGAAACTCGGGCGTATGGCCGGAATCGAAATCCGAGGTCCAGAACCCCGGTAAAAGAATTTTTCTATTAAATTGTTTTCTGAAAATGTTTAAGGAAAATAAAACTGAAATTTGATTAAAAAGTGATGGTATCAGGCTTGTATTTTGGTTCTGAAGCCCGGTACCAGTCATATACATCGGTTAAGCACTTCCTGTAAAGTTTGGTTGAAAACGGACGTCGTTTGGCGTGTTTCGGCCTTAAATTGGAAAATTTGGAAGTTATGAAATTTTGAAAGATTTCTTGGATCTAAGGCTCAAATCATTGATTTTGATGTTATTTTTGGCGATTTGATCGCTCGATTAAGTTTGAATAATATTTTAAGATATGTTTGTGCTTTTGGTTGAGGTCCCGGGGACCTCGGGGTGATTTCGGATAGCTAACGGGAACTTTTGAAGTTGAAAAATTTCATAATAGACAAAGTTATAAATGAGTGTGCATAAGATCTCTCTTTAAAATATCATATCTCCAGTTATATAAGGATTTGAGTGATGAACAACCTATTAAATTAAAGATCTCTGAGTCTAGTTTCTAACG
>MU731365.1:0-19500 GCA_026770625.1 Nicotiana glauca
AGTCGAAATGTGTCGAGAACCACGGGTACATTGATTGTGACGTGGTTCGAGATACGTTTTCACAACGTTGCAATTTTTTATTAAAATAATAATAATAATAAAAGCGGTAAAAGAGTTATAACTTTCATATAAGTGCATCATTGTTAAAATTAGATAAATAGGCCGAATATGACAGTTGAGCGACTGTGCTAGAACCACAAAACTCGGGAATGCCTAACACCTTCTCCCTCGTTAACAGAATTCCTTATCCAGATTTCTGGTGCGCAGACTGTAATACAGAGTCATTTTTTTCCTCGATTCGGGATTCAACCGGTGACTTGGGACACCATTAATCTCCCAAGTGGCGACTCTGAATCTTAATAATAAAATCCCGTTCTGATTGTCCTTTAATTAGAAAAACTCCCTACTCCCCCTGTGCGCCCCTGCGGGCGCGGGCCGAAAAAGGAGGTGTGACACAAGGTAACAATCAAGCAATTGGAACAGGAACAATAATAATTGGAGCAACAACAACAACAATCAAGGAGGGTGGAATAATTGCGAAAATCAAGGCAACCAGGGGCAAGGCTTTCAAAGGCCCCCCATGTACCAACAACTAAACAATCCACCTCCCTTTCAATCTCAAGGGTCTAGTTCTTCGGGTAGTGATATCGGGAGAATAGAAATGATGAACAAGAACCAAGACTCCGATGCTCTATTGGCTTCTTATAACACCTCTATTCGGAATTTGGAGGTGCGACTTGGCCAAATCTCTCAATCGTTGAATACTCGACCTAAGAGTGCTCTACCAAGTGATACGGTAGTGAACCCAAAGGGGGATAACAATCATGTGATGGCGGTTACAATAAGAAGCGGAAGAGGCAGTGATGTGCATGCCTCAGAATGAAAATCAAGTTGTGAATGACGAAGTTGAGTTGCATGATGATAATGTACCTTTGGATGTTGATGAAGTGGTTGAACTAAATGTGACCAATGATGTGCGGATTGATATTGATTATGAGGCCGACGTAGAGACTCAATATGTTTGAACCCATCTAGGGAACACGTTATTGACATGCTTGAGCCGGTTGTACAAAAGGCCAAGTCACCCTTGCCTAGGCCACCTCCACCTTACCCTCAACGGTTAGCAAAGCAAAAAGGTGACAATCAATTCAAAAAGTTCATTGAAATGATGAAGAGTCTTACTATCAATGTGTCGTTGGTGGAGGCACTTGAACAAATGCCGAGGTATGCAAAGTTTATGAAGGATTTCGTAACTAAGAAGAGGTCGATGGAGTGTGAAACAATTAAAATCACGCATCAAGTGAGTTACATAGTGCATTCTATGGCCCTGAAACTTGAACACCCCGGAGGTTTTACTATCCCTTGCACTATCGGTAGTGCCAATTTTGCCAAAGCCCTTTGTGACTTGGGGGTTAGCATTAACTTGATGCCTTATTCGCTCTTCAAGTCTTTGGGAATCGAGAAACCTAGGCCAACCTCTACGAGACTTCAAATGGCGGATTGATCGATGAAGCGACCCTTGGGCATAATTGATGATGTTCTTGTTCGTGTTGATAAATTCATATTGCCGGCCGACTTTGTCATATTGGATTGTGAGGTGGAGTTTGAAGTGCCAATTATTCTTGGATGACCTATCCTAGATACGGGGAAGGCATTGGTTGATGTTGAAGTGGGTGAGTTGACATTCCGAGTGGGAGATGAGAAGGTGGTATTCCATGTGTGCAAATTAATGAGGCAACCCAATAGCACAGAGGTATGTTCATTTGTGGACATTGTCACAGTTGTGATAGTGGATGACACAAGGTCCATGATAAATGTTGAAGATCCTCTTAAGGCCGTGATTCTTAACATGGATGTCAATGATGATTCTAGTCGAGTGGAGTGCGTGAATGCATTGCATGGTATGGGGTCATATTCATATGAGCCTAGAAAGTTATCTTTGGATCTTGAAAACCGCAAAACTCCACCAACCAAGCCATCGATTGAGGAGCCACCGGTGTTGGAGTTAAAGCCACTTCCTCCACACCTCAAGTATGAATTTTTGGGCTCTAATTCTACTCTTCCAGTTATTCTTTCTTCTTGCCTTACTAACTTGCAGGTTGAGGACACTTTGGAGGTGCTTCAAAAGAGAAAAAGGGCAATAGAATGGACTCTGGCGGACATTCGGGGGATAAGCCCCCCATTTTGCATGCATAAATCATCTTGGAGGAGGATGCAAGACCTTCACTTGAACATCAAAGAAGACTAAATGAGGCGATGAAAGAAGTGGTAAAGAAAGAGGTTATCAAGTGTCTTGACGCCGGTGTGGTTTATCCAATCTCCGATAGCTCATGGACCTCTCCAGTCCAATGTGTACCAAAGAAAGGTGGGATGATGGTAGTGACAAATGACAACAATGAGATTATTACCACTCGGACCATTACCAGGTGGAGAGTTTGTATGGACTACCGAAAACTTAACAAGGTGACCCGCAAGAATCATTTCCCCTTACCATTCCTTGATCAAATGCTTGATCATCTTGCGGGGCGAGCTTTCTATTGCTTTTTGGATGGGTACTCGGGGTAAAATCAAATCTTAATTGCCCCGGAGGGCCAAGAGAAAACCACTTTTACATGCCCCTACGGTACATTTGCTTTCTCCCGGCTGCCATTCGGGTTGTGCAATGCTCCGGCGACCTTCCAACGTTGCATGATGGCTATTTTCACTGACATGGTGGAAGACATATTGGAGGTCTTTATGGATGACTTTAGTGTGGTTGGTGACTCCTTTGAAGAATGCTTGGTAAATTTGGATAAACTCTTGGCTCGATGTGAAGAAACTAACCTTGTTCTCAATTGGGAAAAATGCCATTTTATGGTAGAAGAAGGTATAGTGTTGGGTCACAAGATCTCAAAGCGAGGAATTGAAGTTGATAAGGCCAAAATCGAGGTCATTTCGAGGCTTCCTCCCCCTACTTATGTCAAAGGGGTGAGGACTTTTCTTGGGCATGTCGGGTTCTACCGGCAGTCCATCAAAGACTTCTCAAATGTTGTGAATCCACTTTGCAAGTTGGTTGAGAAAGATGCCAAGTTTGATTTTTATGAAAAATGCATGGAGGCCTTTGAACTTTTAAAGCACAAGTTGACCTCAACTCCTATCATCACCGCATAATGTGTGATGCAAGTGACGTTGTGGTGGGGGCGGTGTTAGGTAAACGAATTAGTAAAATAATCCATCCCGTGTACTATGCAATCAAGACTATGAATGAAGCTCAACAAAATTACACGGTGACGGAGAAGGAATTATTGGCAATTGTATTTTCCATGTAAAAATTTCGGCCTTATCTTATGGGGGCCAAGGTGATTGTGCACACGGACCATGCCGCCCCTAGGTATTTGATGTCCAAGAAGGATTCCAAGGAGAGATTGATGAGATGGGTGCTACTTCTTCAAGAATTCAACTTAGAAATAGTGGATCGGAAGGGAAGTGAGAATCAAGTTACGGACCATTTGTCCCGGTTGGAGGAATAAGGGAGGCCAGATGACGGCCTTGAAATAAATGATGCATTTCCCGACGAGCAACTTCTTTCCGTATCTAGGTATGACATTCCATGGTTCGCGGACATCACCAACTTCATTATGACCGAAATTATCCCGTCTGAGTTCTCTTCCAACCAAACGAAGAAACTCAAATGGGATAGTTTGGATATTTATTGGGATGAGCCATACTTGTTTAAAATTTGCACGGATGGTGTGATTAGAAGATGTGTCCCCGAAGGTGAAAAATTGAGCATATTGGAGGCTGTCACTCCTCTCCCTATGGTGGCCATCATGGAGGGGTGAGGATGGTTTCAAAGGTCTTGAGTTGCGGTTTATATTGGCCGACTTTATTTAAGGATACTAGTGATTTGGTAAAGAGATGTGATGTATGCCAAAGAGCCGGCGGAATTTCAAAAAGGGATGAAATGCCACTCAATACGATTCTCGAGGTGGATATTTTTTATGTTTGGGGTATCGATTTCATGGGTCCTTTCGTGAGCTCTTGTGGGAACACCTATATTCTCGTGGCGGTGGACTATGTCTCAAAGTGGGTTGAAGCTGTGGCTTTACCTAACAATGAAGCCCGGAGTGTTGTGGCATGCTTGAAAAATAGTATCTTCACAAGGTTTGGCACCCCTCGTGCTGTCATTAGTGATGGGGGGTCTCACTTTTGCAACAAGTCTTTCGACTCATTGCTTGCTAAGTATGGAGTAAATCACAAAGTGACCACCCCTATCATCCTCAAGCTAGTGGTCAAGTGGAAGTCTCCAACCGAGGAATAAAGATTATCTTGTCCAAGACGGTAAATGCTAACAGGAACGATTGGTCGAAGAAATTGGATGATGCTCTTTGGGCCTATCGGACGGCTTACAAGACCCCAATTGGTATGTCTCTGTACCGGTTGGTGTTTGGTAAAGCTTGCCATCTTCCGGTGGAATTGGAGCACAAGGCTATGTGGGCCTTGAGGAAGTTGAACTTTGAATGGGATGTTGCGGCAAATCTCCATGTTGAGCAACTAAATGAGCTTGATGAGTTTAGATTTCATGCCTACTCCAGCTAGACCTTGTATAAGAACAAGATGAAGTATCTTCACGACAAATATGCTCAGGGAAAGGAATTCAAGGTTGGTGATATGGTTCTTCTTTTCAACTCCCAGTTGAGGTTATTTCCGGGAAAGCTCAAGTCAAAGTGGAGTGGGCCATTTGAAGTTGTATGTGTGACTCCTTTTGGGGCTCTTGATCTCAAGAACAAGAATGGTGAAGTTTTCCGAGTCAATGGGCATCGTGTCAAGCATTATTTGGGGAAGTTTGATGACAGCCACGTGGTGGCACTCATTCATTTGAAATGATGTGATGGTAACATACGTCTTGCCGCGATGTTAATCAACCGCTTCTTTGGAGGCAACCCATGTCTTTTTTCTTTCTCTTTGATTTTCTTTGTAGCTTAGGATTTTTTAGCTAATTGTTTGTGAGATATTGCAGGGATTGTGTTGAAGCAGTGGAAAATAAAAGGAAAAAAATTGCAGTCTCTGAAGTTTGCCAGTGCAGCTGCGGTGTATATTTGTGCTGTCCGCGCTGGCAGGAGCCAAATTTGCATAGTCTCTGAAGTTTTCTAGGGTGGACGCGGTGCATTTTTGCGCGGTCCGCGCTAGCACGTCAAAATTATTGTGCTCTCTAAAATTTTCCACGCGATCGCGGCCATGTTTGTGCGGTCCGCGTGGGCTGCTTACTGCAAGTCTACATGAAAAAATCCAGTGCGGTTCGCAGTCGCTTTTGTGAGGCCATGCTGGTAGGTGAGTACGGGTCCCACTGGGTGTTTATAAAAAGAAACCAAGGGTCTCATTTTACCTTTTTCGCACTTTGAAAACCCAGAACCCTAATTTTACTATTCATAACTTTCTGAGCCCGTTCTTCTTGTTTGATTGGATTAATTGCACTCATTCTTCATCAATCTGGTAACATCTCATGCACTCATGATTAATTAATTTCTTAGTTTTCATCTTATTTGTTGCCCAGTAGGGTAACTTCTCTTTTTCTTCACATTTTTCTTTGAATTACTAGTTTAGGTTAGCTTTCTTGCTAGTTTTTGGGTGCTGAACATGCTTAAGGATGGGGTAACTGAGTAGGGACAAGTAGGAGTCAAAAATTGAACAAAAATGGAAGAAAACATGAAACCCTAACTTAGTTCCCTAACCCTAGCTCAGCGTGGGTCGCAGTTACTTTTGTGCGACCCCACTGCCCTGACACGGTCCGCATTGCATTTTTGTGCGGACCGCAAAGCTCTTTTGATTAAAAGTTACAGCGCGGCCGCATTGCACTTTTGTGCGGCCCGTGCTGGCCCACCGCGGCCGCGTCCCCATTTTGTGTGGACCGTGGTGGGAGATTTAGAGAGTTGTGTTTTGGGGCCTTTGACAAGTGCGGACCGCGTTCACTTTTGTGCGGTCCGCAGTGCCTTCAACGTGGCCGCACTCCTATTTTGTGAGGTCCGTAGAGCTATGTACTGCAACCTGTTCTGCCACTGTGTTCTGCAATTATGTCTTCAAACTGTTTCATTCACCTGTCTCACTGCCCATGCTTAAACTGACAATGCTAGATGTGTTTGCTTGCAGATAATAGTTAGATAAGAGGGCGGCAAACAATCACAACAACCCGGGAGAGGTGGTTCCTCCCGAGGGGGTAAAGGCAAGAAAATAGCCAAACTCACTCCCTAGGCTTGGGAGAACATAAAAAAGACCCAAATATTGATAAAAGTTGTTGATAAGGCTACTTCTCATTCATCGGGGAGTGAGTATGTGCCCTCCAAAATCATCTCCTCAGATTCAATCCTAACTCACATAACGAACCCCCTCCACCTAGTTGATACCCCTCCACCATCACCCACCTCCAAAAGACCAGTGAATGTAGTCTCGGATTCTTCTGACGAGTCCACAGTCGGTAGTGGGAAATACTCCACCTCCCCCACAGCTTCATTATCTGGGGAGAGTGCAGGCAAAGATGAGGGAGGTGAGCCTCAGATTAGGGGAGTTGCACGGACTAGGAAAGCCGAAGAGTGGGAGGATAGATTCGTGAGCCAAGTGGCTTACCACAAGTTTAGGGAGTGGTGGCCGGTGAGGAAGTTGATACCGGAGAGAAGTTTTATTTACAATGACCTTTTACCCCACAACCCGAACGTGCAGAGGGAGTACCGAACTAGAAAGGGCTGGGAGTTCTTCATGGAGAAGTGCATCGATGCAAATGAGCACATAGTTAGGGAATTCTACTCTAACGTGGCTCACATTGTCAAGGATACTAAGGTGACCAAAGTGAGAGACAAAACAGTGTTGTTTGATGGAAATTCCTTGAATGAGTATTTGGGGTTCCGAGATGAGGATGAGTCACTTTATCTGGCAAAGTTAGGGATGGCGGAGGAAGTCCGTCCTTGGTTGGCCCAGTACTTGGCAATCCTAGGTACTGTCCTAGCATGGTTGCAAGCAGGGAAGAAAATATTCCGGAACACCTTCAACTTTGAGGCTCGAGGGTGGTTGACATTTGTGTGCAGTCGGCTTGACCCTTCTACCCACGATAACACTATTCCACTTACCCGGGCTGTTCTTGTTGCATCTATTATGGCCCGGTACCCTATCAATATGGGCAATGTGATATCCAGGGTGATTTTTGCTGTGGGATAGGAGCATGACCGGAACTACCCTTTTTCCAACATCCTTTCTATATATTTTAGGGATCTGGAGGTGGAGAAGAAAAGGTATGATGTCAAGACCAAGCCTGTGGCTCCTTACTCTTGGTACAACATGTAGAGCCTAGACAACCCTAAATCCAAAAACTACAAGCCAGCTGCCTCTGTCCCAACTGGCCAGTTGCTGTAGAGCCTTCTACCGTGCCTTCCACCGAGCCTACTGCCACTACATTTGTAGACTTGCCTTCAGGACCATCCTCTTCTATTGGTCCCAGTACTTCAGTGCGCCCGGGGGTGCCATCTTCCGGGATTCATCCCTTCACTGCCCATCAGTTGAGCCAGACATTGGCTAGCTTGAACAACTGGATGTCAGCTGCGACATCCAAGTTGTCCACATTGTCTTTCACTATTCAGACATAATTAGCACCTCAGCCAACTCAGATTCCTCAGTCCATTGAGGACACTTTGAAGAAGATCCTGGAGAACTAGGAAAGTATTATGAAGACACAACCCACTTTGACTACTGCTGTGGAGTCACATGGCAAGGCTCTGAAGGAGCTTTCCAAGGAGCACAAGAAGATGAGGAGAACACGGGCTTCTAAGGAGTTTGTGAAGTAGCTCAGGACAGATGTGGACAAGCTATTGGTAGACTAGATGCCTCTAGACTTGCTATTCGTGGAACTCGCCCCAGATCAAGCAGCACCAGTAGCAGAGTCACAGCAAGAGCAGGCACCCAGGCAGCCTAGGAAGAAGATGAAGCTCCCCAGTACAGCTGATGCAGTTATTGAGGTAGCAGACCCATATGAGGCCTTCTCCAGTTTTCCACATGCGGCACCTGACATCCAACCGGTCCAAGAGCAGGCCCCAGTCCCAGTAGTTGAGCAGCAGGAGGCCGGGAGCTAGTCTGAGGCTCCCGCACATACGGAGGACTTGGGGACCACTGAGGATCTCATGCAGACTGACTAAGCCTAGGGAGCCTCTATATCCTTTACTTTGATTTTGATGCTTATCTATTTAGTTGGCATTAGGGACAATGCCAGCTTTTATTCATGGGGGTACGCCCTACTTTTTTATTATCCATGGATGACTGTATATACAGATTGTTAGTTTATGCTTTACTTTGATTTTCTATTTTGGGTTGTATAAATTTACACTTTAGCCACTTTTCTTCTACTTTTTATTCTCTCTTTTGGGCTGCATATAAAGTTACATTTCTATACATATTCATCCCCCGTTGTATATTCTACTCCCCTATTGTACATATTTATTCTATTTTCTATTTTCACAAAAAAAAAATTGTTTTTAGCTTTATAGTTAGGCTCGTAGACTCTTGTTTTGTTTTTGGCGCTTCCAATAAGCCCTTGGATTTCTTAAGGCCACGGTTCTTTCCAAGGGTGGAGTATTGTGTGAACCCGGTAGCTCTTCTCGATGATGGATGGAGTGACAACCTTCTTAAGGGTTTGAGTCCGTTTCTTTGATTTTTCTTTTGTTTTTGATAGTTGTAGTTAAAGGTACCTCAAGCAAAGCTTCACTTGGGCCTAACACATTTTCCTTTGATCCCATGGTCAAAGACATAATATTGTGTTTAGGATGGTGAAAGTCATGGCTTTGAGACTCTTGCGTTGACCAAACAATCATCATGTGGTCTTTTTGGACCATTATGTGCTTCAGTCGTAACTAAGGTCGTTGTGGGCCCTTGACTCGACGTCTTTAGCAATCCCCTAGCGTGTGTGGTGATAAATCGAATTGTGAGTCCAAGTCCCGAGCCAACGGTTTAGAACTTGCCCTGAATGTTTGTTGAGGAGAAATCATAGGTGAAATTTGACTTGAGAAGTGATTATAGGCTTTCCTTGATCCAAATGTTAAGTTGATCAATTCCATGGCCTACCAATGAAATTATCCCTAATTAACACTTTTGAGCCTTGAAACTTTTTCTTTCAAGAACCAATGCTACAAGCCTATACCCGTTCTAAATGATACCCTCTCTTGGCACCAAATTATTCCCTTGAGTAATGGAAATTATCTAAGTTTAGGGGGAGAGACAAGAAAGGAAACAAAGTGGTAGAAAGGTGAAAAAGCAAAAGAAAAGGAAAGCAATGAAAAAGCAAGAAAAGAAAAAGACAAAAAGAAAGTCCAATGTGAACAAGAATAAAAAGGGACTCAAGGAAAATAAAGGTGAAAAAGGTGTGGAAAAAGTACAAAAAGGAGAAATGTTTTGAATTGCTTAAGAAAGAGTGACAATGTGTTTCTCAAACCCCTTGTAAAGAAGTGAAATACTCAAAAGAGTCAAGAGAGTTGTGCCAAAATGAATCAAAAGAAGTGCTTAAGGGAAGATTGAACCCACTTGAATAAAAACATGTCATACCCTTACCCAAAAGCCTTGTCATTTGACTCCACAAAAGCACTATAGGATCTTAAGACTAAGGGAACCTACATTAGTTGATACTTACATAAGTGGCAAGCATATGGTACCCAGAGCCGGACTTGTGACCTTCTTCTTGAGAGAGATGAGTGAAATTCCATCAACCTCAGTTTGTGTATCAATACTCTAAAAGGTGAGGTTCGCTTAGGGAGAGTTGAGGATGTGTGAGTTTGGGTTCAACAATGACCAAAGTAATTGAGAGAAGTTCTTTAATGAAATGTGTCAACTCTTGATGCTCTTGTGTCACACTTGATCCAAAGTTTTCAAAGTTCAAATATGTTAATGATTCATTCGTATTGAGGACAATTGTTAGTCCCAATTGATGCTTGTTGAGGTTGCTTTAGGGTAGCTGGAATTACTTGGATTGCCCTTTAAGGGGTGGGTCTTATTTTGTTTGCTTGAGGATAAGCAAAGGTTTAAGTTTGGGGGAGTTGATAAGTCAGGATTTTATCATATTTTATACCCCTACTTGCTATTGCTTTGGCTACAAATTGCTACAAAATAGTCCTAAAATGCTCACAAGTTGTGCTTGATTGCAGGTTTGAGCGACAAAGCGACAAATGTCGAAGATCGGAGTGAAACCTACTCAAGTGTCAAAGGCTAAGTAAAATGAGGAAAAGAGATCCTAGTGCGGACCGCGCAAGAGTAAATGCGGTCGCACTAGGAGATTCAGAGACTTGCCATTCTCAAGCTGGAGGTAACGCGGGTGCGGTACTAATCGTGCGGTCCGCGGTCACGCTTTACGGCCGCGCTACTCTTTTACGCGGCCCTCGGACATGAGGTTCAGAGACCAGAAAATTTGGGGATTAAATCCATTTGGCCGCGCTTCTCTTTTGCGCAATCCGCGTGAAAGAGATTTAGAGAGCTGAGATTTTAGCTAGTTCAAGCAATACACTCCGCGTTCCTTTATGTGCGGCCGCACCAACTCCCACCGTGGCTGCAGTGCACTTTCTCGCGGTCTGCGGTCCTTAACTTCAGATAAGCTAAAATCATAAGTCCAAGAGCCAGCGCGACCGCGGTCCTTTTTGCGCGGTCCGCGCTGACCCCGCAGGGGTATTTTTGTCCAGTTTTTCCAGCCTAGTATAAACATAACATTTTACCATTTTTAGGTTAAGTTTTAGATTCTGAAACGCAGATGTGCACCTGGGAACGAGATTGTAGCCATTTTTGGAACTTTTGCTCTTTATTAACGATAGATATTTGTAGATTCTTCTTAGTAATTAATTAATATGTTTAGTTCCTCATCTATTTCTTCTGTTTCTTCTTTAATTATGTGTAGCTAAACCCATTAGCTAGGGTTGTGGCTCAACCCTAGTATGGGTAATTGATGGGTATTGCCATCTAGGTTTAGATTGATATTGGGTGTTTGTTATTTGGGTTGATTATATGTTTCAATTTCGAATTTGTGGTTGCAAACATAGATTCAAGCTTAGTGGGTTCAACTCTTCTTCAGAAATAGAGTCTATGACCCCAAAATTGACCCAATAAGGAATTGGGATGTACCCATGAGAAATGGTTGTCCCAATTAACGGGTTAAATCTCGAGAGAGTAATCACCCTACTTGAACCCTAGTTGCTTGGTCTAATTGGCCTACCCAATTGGTCTTGAGAGAGCCAATTGGGCAAAATCATTCTCTCTACCGAGAGGTGTGAGAATGGGTACAATTGTGCAACGGTTATAGCATAAGCCCCAAATATATCAATCTACCCTTTGTAAGTTCTACCCATTGATTAGCCACCTAGGTAGTGTCACGACCCTAATGCCTTTCTCTATATTAAATACCAATTAGCAATATTCTCATAGTATAATTTAGTTTTAATCATTAGTTTTATAGTAGTAGTTATAAAAACAAAGAAAACCAAAAATGTTTGAAGTGACATTAGAAGCACAACCGCATCTCTAGACTAGACAGACAATACAACTCCACTACTAGCTCCCTGTGGAAATTTGATCCCAAACCACTATTCGGGTAAAAGATATTGCGACCCGCTCTTCCTACCTTGGTGTATTGTCGAGTCGGCAGCAATCACGGACCTCTGTCCCGACCTTTATGACAATTATGTATCCTTAGAGGCTTGTCGACAGATGTGATGTACTAAAATATTGTATGGCCTTGTTGGCCTATGTTCAGTATACGAGTGGTTATTTTGGTCTTAGAGGCCCATATGTCTTATCTATAAGTTGGTATTACATGTTGTATTATACCTATTTCATGGCAGCCTCTCTGGCTCAGTTATCTATGATAGTATGATATGAAAAGATATGTTATGTTGGTACTCGTTTTAGTAAGGTACCGGTGCTCATCGCAGCCCATCAGTTTGAGTCATGACAGGAGTGGTATCAGAGAAGTTCTGTCTTAGGGAGTCTACAAGCCGTGTCTAGTAGAGTCTTGTTTATAGGTGTGTCGTGCACCATACTTATAAGCACGAGGCTAAGGGAATTTAGGATTGTCACTCTTTCTTCTTACTCTAGATCGTGTGGTAGATCTCAATTGTAAGAACTCAATTTCCTAAACTCTATCTTATTCATAATATGATGATGCCTATATCCAGAAAGACGGTTGGTAAGGTATTGAATACGGTTGTGGAAGAGTTGAGTCAGCGGAACTCGATTTTGCATCATGCTTATAATGAGTAAATGTAAGGTGTCTAGAAGATCATGTGCGTGCTAAGATGTGTGAGCTTCTGGAAGAGGAACCTTAAGGCAAGAATATCTATCCACCCCTATGGTGAAATGCAATGAGAGATTCAAAAAATAGATACAAGTTTCAACAAGTAAAAGAAGTAAGTTGAAGAAGCATACAAGGCGTCTAGTTAATAAAGATTATCATTATTTACCATTTGGGATGGGAGATATAAGCATTTTGAGTTAACTTCAACAGTAGCAGAGGTATGTGCAATTGGCCACCCCCATCTCATTTATGCCATATGGAAGCTAACAGAAGTAGTATAAGAGAAGGCATGGTATCAGGATCTAGTTGGGGTTAGAGTGACCTAAAATGGTGGATGAATTATTTGCGTTAGTTGACATTGTCGAAGGATATTGCAAATATGCTAATAGATCTCCTTGTGAGACACCCAGATGGTGCACTCTAAAATAGTACAATTGAATATGAGTACTACAAAGATAGGCACTAGAAGCCTTGAAGGAATAAATATTATCTTAGTATGGCTCTTGTCCCTAGTAGAGCGAGAATAGGCAACCCGAAGAGCCAACAGATGAAAGAAGGGGAGCTAAAAGAAAATAAATGTCTTGTTAAAGTTTCCAAAAGAAAGTGATAGGCAAAAATATTAGTAGGGAAATAAGAAGAGAGATAAGGAAGCATTATGCGTAAGGCGTGATACATGGATGACAACGGTAGATAAAAAAAATGAAAATGACAGTATTATATAGTCCATAGTCAAGTGAAGGAAAAAACAAGAGGTGATAGGCCTTGAGACAGCAAAAGAGTATAGACCATAAAGACATATCCTTATTTCGTGAATAAGTTCATGACTTTAACGTGTTTACCAGAAGAAAAGTTAGACCTCGGAATAATAGAAATCAGTATGGGTTGGTGAACAAGATAAACTAAACATGAATTAGGGACTGGGTGATTTGATAATAGTCGGAATCACGATAATTTCAAAGATTGCATTCTGGTGATAGTAGAATGGACGATAGAAGAATAACTTTTAAAGGTCATTCAGGAAGAAGCTTTTCTAAAGCAAGAAAGAAGGATTTACGCAAGGTGAGTAATGGTCATCGATAATGTGAAAAGACGTCAAAAATGAAGAGGTAAAACATTTATACGTAGATCATCGTAGCACTAAATTTTACTACTCCCCTAAAGGGGGAATATTGAGTGATATGTCATTAAGTCAGAATTAAGTGGTTCTAGTAACTATAGAATGGTAAATGAAGAATGTGATAAAATGAAAGAGGGGTGAGATTGCACTTATTCAAAGCCTACAGATCTGCTACGATTCCAGAATATTATGCAAGCACGACCTCAAGGAGAGAAAGTAAAGGTTCTAGCCCAGGATGTTTTTTATAAATAAGGAGCCAGTACGAGAAGTAAGTTAAGACAAAAGGGATAAACCAAGAAAGATTACGTAGAATATTAATATGAGAATAGGCCAACGAGTAATTTGCAGTTGATTTAGGAAGAGCCTAGTTATGGCTAAACAGGTAGTTACCGACAAATCAGGAGATCGTGCAAGATAAACATAGTAAAACCCAGTATACTGAATTCAGCCTCGCAGTAATATCATTATAATACTTGAGATGCATTCAGATAGGATTCGAGGTAGTTAAAGGTACCGTATGAATGTTATGGGAATAAAAGAGAGTGCCGCTGGAAATACAATTAAAATATCAACTCAGAAGCAACCCTACAAGTACAAGAGCGTGGAGTATATAACTACGAAAAAATATAGGCGAGGAAGGACATCAAAAATTCTATCCAGTATACGATATAATAAGCTTGCAGCCATGTAAGAATTAGAGGGTCCTCCCTAATTACTACAATGAAAAACTGACTGGGGAAGTAAGGAAGAAGGATTCGACCTAAGCTTTGGGACCTAAAGAGGAAGTGATCTTATAACAACAGTCTCACAATAACGTTGTATGTACTCCATGAGAAAGTAGCACCTACCATGGCTAAGGAACGGGAAGAAAAATCAGAAGTGATATTCAAGATCACATGAGTTGTATGGAATTCAATATATGTTGGCACTAAGTTAAGCTAAGTATGCACGCAACAAGGGGGTAGGAAGACCAGGAAAAGTAATTGCTTACATTTAAAGAAAGCTCAGAAGGAACGAAAAGAATTATTCAATTAATAATCCAGAGTTAGTTTCGTTATGAACACAATTAAGAGTTTGGAGTTTTATACATAGACCATGTATGTTGACAATCATACAGACATAGAATACTCTGGTATAAGTTAAAAGAAGGAATTGAGCCTAGGGCATAGACGAATGATTGAGTTGTTAGAAGATTGTATCATGGATATTCCATAATTCCCATGAAATGCTAAAGTAATAACTAATACCAAGACACGTAGATTGGAAGATAGCTTAAGCCTACATAAAGGCTGATCAAAAGGAAGAGGACTCTAAAGAGTTACATCAACCAAGTAAATCAGGAGTCTGGTTATTGGACCCAGAAAATTAGAGAAATCATGATTGAGAACATTGCAGGATCACTCTTGATATCAGAGGTACAAGAGAGAAAGTACAACAACCATGTTCTCTAACGGCCCTACGATAAAGCCAGTTGGAAAAGTACCAGCCTCATAAGAAGTCAGTAAAAAGCTCCCACAAGATTTTGTTTGCACCATAGGTGCAAGTATTATAATAGAGCTTCAAGTTATGGACGTGAATTATACCTATGTTGAAGGGAGGTCATGAAAGAGATAGAAGATACGATGCAAGATTTTAAGGTAGTAAGGTAAAGGTGAACAACGCACGAAATACTCAAATGCAGAAGGTTTTGAATAGTCCATACTTGGATAGAAAGCTATAAGCATGGGGATTCAATATCTAGGAATGATAGCAACATCATTAGTAGTATATCTTCCAGCCTATGGTTTTTAGGTATCGAGAGGTCTAGTTAAGAAAGTAAAAGAAGAGTTTGAGATGATGTGATGTCTCGTTTAATGTTCCAAAATAACATAAGGAAATCTATGATGCAAGCAAGTTGAGAGAAGGTTGCGAGTAGTATAAATAGATATGTATAGGTTGCAAGCTAAAGTATAGTAAAGCGATAAGGTTTTACGATGGGAATAAGGATAAGAAAGGATGAGTGGAAAGGTGACGAGAATGGATAAGTCCTCAAGATTAAGCCCATGAAAACAAGAGAGCTAATGGTTTCTCTAAGTTATAGGAAGCTCAGTATAGCCTGAATAAACTCAAAGGAGTCTAAGACTAGTAGCATATAAAAGAGATGGAATGTCGGCCCGGTAGTAGAATGAGGGTGTAATTATAATAGATAAAGAATGATGTTTGGGCCTTCGATTGAGTAATGATTTGAAGAGGATTTCATGAATTGTACGGGATTAAAATACCCATGTAAGGTGAATCACATTGGGATACTATGAAATGTGGTTTGGAAGCATGGTATCGCCCTTAGGCGGATCGGTCTAATCATTTCAGGTGTTCCCCAATGAGGCATAAGCCATAGTTACAAGATATTACGTAAGAAGTTTCAGTTATCAGTGGTGGATTGTAGATCGATATTGAGGTGAATCAACAATGGATGGATAAAAGTTAAAAAGTATGAAATGAGGTTAGGTCGTCACTCTTAAGATGAACAATAATGAGGAAGCATTAAAGGACTTAGATTTATGCATATGATAAGCAACCAGAGTAAGCTGGAATTTGGTAGTAGACCTCAGTAAGGATAAATCAAAGTAAGAGTTACGGTATAGTATGACCTATCTTGATGCAGTAGAGTCATACAAATGGATAAACGGATACATGGAATAAGGTATAGCAATATTCGTAAGTTCATCAAGTACCGAGCGAAGAAATTCAGTATACTTATAGATGCCTAGAGGGACATATTGCCAAGATTTGTATATGCTCACAAAGTAAGGTCTAGAGATTGGCTAAACGCTATAGGAAAAAGGAGAGAAGAGTTGCATAGGCACACTTACAAGTGTAACGACTCGGCCGGTCGTTTTTGGAATTTACACCCTGATCCCCTATTAACTGTTTTCCCCAAGTTTATTTCTGCTATTTTGATTTTTCGGGATGTTCGGTTTTGAGTTTCGGGGAGTTTTGGGACACTTAGTCCCTGAATGAGAGCTTAAGTGTTGGAAAATTGACTGTAGTCGGAATAGTGTGAAGATGGCCTCAGAATGGAAACATGATGGTTCCTTTAGCTCGGTTAGGTGATTTCGGGTTTAGGGGAATGGTCGGATTGTGTTTTGGAGGTCCGTAGCTAATTTAGGCTTGAAATGCCGAAAGGTCGAATTTTGAGATTTCCGGTTTGATAGTGAGATTTTGATCCGAGGGTCGGAATAGAATTCTGAGAGTTGCACTAGTTCTATTATGTCATTTGTGATGTGTGTGCAAAGTTTTAGGTCATTCAGACATGATTTGGTTAGGTTTTTTATCGAAAGCGTATTTTTAGGGAATTTGGAGTTCGTAGGCTTAAATTCTTGATTAATTCCAGTTTTCGATGTTGTTTTAGGTGGTTTAAGGATTGGTACAAGTTTGAATGAGGCATTAGGTGCTATTGGTGCTTTTGGTTGAGGTCCCGGGGGCCTCGGGATGATTTCAGATGGTTGACGGAAAGATTTTGAAGTTAAGAGATTGCATATTTTTGTTTCTTATGATATTTTCGCATCTGTGGTTTGGCGAATGCAGATGCGGCTAAAGAGACCGCCGAAGCGGATTTTGGTTGGTTCTTTAGGTTCCGCAGATGTGGTGGATCTTCCGCATAAGCGGAACTACATCTGCGAGTGGAGGACCGTAGATGCGGAAACTTGGCCATTTAATGAAAGTCTCATATGCGACTACCTATCCATAGATGCGGTCCCAGGGCCGCAAATGTGGAAGTAGCTGGGCAGATCATATAAATAGTTGCCTTTGCAAAAATTGGCTATTCTTACACCATTTTCATTCGGGTTTGGAGCTTTTGAGAGGGGTTTTTGAGGAAATCAAAGGGAAATCACTTGGAGGTAATGTCCTTGACTTCATAACTCATTTTTATGTGATTAAAGGCCTAATTAATGGTGAGAAATTTGAGAAAAAGGGGGAAGTAGGGCTTGAGTTTAAGAGACCTTTAATTGAGGATTTGAGGGGCAATTTGGACTCTGATTTCAGTGTTCTTATTATGTATAGACTCATGAGAGTACGAGGTTTCTGAAAATAAAAATTTTGTCCGAGTCCGAGACGTTGGCCCGAGGGGTATTTTGGTCATTTTACATAATTTCGTGCACTAGCTTAGAATTTAATTATAGAATCAGTTACATGAAGTGTTATTTACATTATGCAAATGAATTTAATAGATTTGGGCTATTTGGAGTCAGATACTCGTGGCAAAGGCGTGGTTTCGAGGTGATTTGAGCTTTATTCGAGGTAAGTGGCTTGTCTAACCTTATGTGGGGGACTTTTCCCCTTAGGATTGATATTGTGGTAATTGAAATGCCTCGTACGTGAGCTGATGAGCGTGTACTTGTGCTAATTGTTGGAAACCCGATTTTCTTTAAAAATAGCCTTGAATTGTGTTCTTCCTTCCTTGCTTACATTGTTTGGATATTAAACCTGTTGTAGCTTAGAGAAGCATGTCTACTTGACTAAATTGCTCTAACTGTCTTAATTGTCTTAATTGTACTACGAGAATCATGCTAGGTTAGGATTACCTACTTCACGTTTATATGAATTTAATTGGATTGAATTTTTTTTGTTGCTGTGTATTTATTTTGGGACTACGGAACAGTATTCCGGGAGATCCCCCTGCACTTTATTTTGGGACTACGGGACGGTATCCCGGGATATCCCATATATGTTTACTTTGGGACTACGGAATCGCAATTTGGGAGATCCCCCTACACACATAGTTGGACTACGGGACTGCACCCCGGAGATCCACTAGACATGATATTTATATTTTGGGACTACACGATGGTATCCTGGGAGATCCCCGATCGTTGTTTCGGAGTTGGGTTATATTCTTTTATTGTGTTTTACTAGTCTTTGTAATAGTTGTTGTTGTCCTTTATATCTTGTGTTATTTAATTACACTGTCATTTCACACTGTTAAACCTGTATCTTATTTAACCTCAGTAGGGACCTGACCTTCCTCGTCACTACTCAATCGAGGTTAGGCTTGGCACTTACTAAGTACTACTGTGGTGTACTCATACCCTTTTTGCGCATGTTTTTCATGTGCAGATCCAAGTACGGCTGCTCAGACTTACCATCCTTGAGGTAGGGAGAGATTTTGGAGACTTCGAGGTACATCTTTCGCATACGTAGACCGAAGAGTCTCCATCTTTATTCTATATTGTAGTATTAGCCCTTCTATCATACTGTTGATGTAGACATTCCGGAGTTAGAGCATTTTTACTATATTTTTCTCAGCATGTATTTCCGTGAATTTCCGGATTTTGGGATATTATTGTAGAAGTTTGAGGTATTGTGCTGTATGTGCCGAGTGGCATTTTACATTTCGTTTGCATTTTGTTAAATCTTGGTTTTAAGTTATAATTTTTTTGCAAGGTTTCGATTGTTTTTCCGCACTCGTTAGGCTTACCTAGTCGTAGGGACCAGGTGTCGTCATGACAGTTCACGGAGGGAGAACTAGGGTCGTGAAAAGTTGGTATTAGAGCTCTAGGTTCATAGGATTCACGAAACACAGGCCAGTTTATTAGAATCTCACTGATCGGTACGGAGATGTCTGTACTTAGCTATGAGAGGCTATGTAACTGTTAGAAAAAATTCCACTTCCTTTGATTTCCTTGTCATGCGAGATTTTGATATCACAATTAAACTTCTCTCTTTCTATTCTCTCATAGATGGTGAGGACACATACTACCTGAGAGGATCAAGCACCCACGCCCCCTACTGCAGCCGTCAGAGGCCGGGGTTGGGGTAAAGGCCGAGGACACATTCGTGGTGCAGCCAGGGCACCCGCGTGACACAACAAGAAAAGAGGTCTATTGTGGCGACAAAAGTTGCCACTGAAAGTCCAAAAGTCGCCACAGAAGACAATCTGTGGTGAGCCTATAGTCGTTGCCTATAGTCAGTGGCTGAAACTCAATCGTCGCGGCTAAATTGGTCGACACAAAAGATATTCTTTCAGTGGCAACATTAATCGCCACAAAAGTTAACTAAGATTGACACAAAATACACCTTCAAGAGACGTTAGTCGCCACTGAATAGTCTTCTTTGGTGG
>MU731370.1:14229-44676 GCA_026770625.1 Nicotiana glauca
CAAGACCTTCTCGCCCACCATATAAGATACATCTCGAACCTTCCTGTCCGCATAATTCTTCTGACGCGACTGAGCTGTACGAAGTCTCTCCTGGATCACTTTCACCTTATCTAAGGCATCCTGGACCAACTCTGTCCCCAATAGCCTAACCTCGCCAGGCTCAAACCAACCAACATGAGATCTACACCGTCTCCCATATAAGGCCTCATACGGTGCCATCTGAATGCTGGACTGATAGCTATTGTTGTAGGCAAACTCTGCAAGTGTAATGAACTCAACCCAAGAACCTCCAAAATCAATAACACAGGCACACAACATGTGTTCCAATATCTGAATGGTACGCTCGGACTGTCCGTCCGTCTGAGGATTAAACACTGTGCTAAACTCTACATGTGTGCCCAACTCTCGCTGAAAAGTCCTCCAAAATAGGGAAGTAAACTGAGTAACCCTGTCTGAGATAATGGAAACTGGAACCCCATGCAACCGTACAATCTCCCGGATGAAAATCTCAGCTAACCGCTCCGAATAATAGGTAGTACACACCGGAATGAAATGCGCGGACTTAGTCAGTCGATCCACAATCACCCAAATCAAATCAAACTTCCTCGCTGTCCGAGGGAGACCACTCACAGAATCCATAGTAATCCTCTCCCACTTCCATTCGGGAATATCCATACGCTGATGTACACCACCGGGCCTCTGATGCTCATACTTGCCTGCTGACAGTTGAGACACCAAGCTACATAACTCACAATATCCTTCTTCATTCTCCTCCACCAGTAATGCTGTCTTAAATCCTAATACATCTTCGTGGCACCTGGATGAATAGAATACCGCGAGTTGTGGGCCTCCTCCAATATCAACTCCCGAAGCCCATCCACATTAGGCACGCAAATCCGGCCCTGCATCCTCAACACACCATCACTATCAATAGTCACATCCCTGGCATAATCATGATGAACCCTGTCCTTAAGGACAAGAAAATGTGGATCATCATACTGGCGCTCTCTCATGTAGTCATACAAGGAAGACCGAGATACCACACAAGCCAACACCCGACTAGGCTCCGAAATATCTAGCCTCACCATCCGATTGGCCAAAGCCTGGAAATCAACTGCAAAGGGCCTCTCCCCAACTGGAATGTACGCCAAACTACCCATACTCACCGTCTTTCGACTCAAAGCATCGACCACTACATTGGCCTTCCCCGGATGATACAAAATGGTAATGTCATAATCCTTGAGCAACTCAAGCCACCTCCTCTGCCTTAAATTAAGATCCTTCTGTTTGAACAAATGTTGAAGGCTGCGATGATCAATATATACCTCACAAGATACACCATATAGGTAGTGCCTCCAAATCTTCAAAGCATGAACTATAGCACCAACTCCAAATCATGTACGGGGTAGTTCTTCTCATGAGGCTTTAACTGACGAGAAGCATATGCAATAACTCTACCCTCCTACATCAACACACATTCGATCCCAACTCTCGAAGCATCATAATACATAGTGTAAGAACCTGAAGCTGATGGCAACACTAACACTGGAGCTATGGTCAAAGCTGTTTTGAGCTTCTGAAATCTCTCCTCGCACTCGTCTGACCATAAAAATGGTGCACCCTTCTGCGTCAACTTGGTCAAGGGCGAAGCAATAGATGAAAAACCTTGGACAAACCGGCAATAATACCCTGCCAAATCGAGGAAACTCCGAATCTCCGTGGCTGAGGACGGTCTAGGCCAACTCCGCACCGCCTCTATCTTCTTTGGGTCGACCTGAATACCATCACTGGACACCACGTGTCCCAGAAAAGTCACATACCCAAGCCAGAACTCACACTTGGAGAACTTTGCATAAAGCTTCTCCTCCCTCAATCTCTGTAATACCACACTCAAATGCTGAGCATGCTCCTCTTGGCTACGCGAGTACAACACGATATCATCAATAAAAATAATAACAAATGAATCCATATACGGCCAAAACACGCTATTCATTAAATGCATGAACGCGGCTGGGGCATTAGTCAGCCCACGAGACATAATCATAATGCCAATATCTCATCCTGAAAGTTGTCTTCATAATATCAGAATCTCTAATCTTCAGCTGGTGATAGCCTGAACGGAGATCAATCTTCGAGAATACCCTTGCTCCCTGGAGCTGATCATACAAATCATCAATGCGCGGTAGTGGATACTTGTTCTTCACTGTCACCTTGTTCAACTGTCTGTAGTCAATGCACATTCTCATTGTACCATCTTTCTCCTTCACAAATAAGACCAGTGCACCCCACGGTGACACACTCAGACGAATGAACCCCTTATCTAGAAGTTCCTGAAGCTGATCCTTTAATTCTTTCAACTCTGTTGGTGCCATATGATACAGAAGAATAGAGATGAGATGAGTGCCCGACACCAGATCAATACTGAAATCAATGTCCCTGTCCGGCGGCATGCCCGACAGGTCTGCTCGAAACAGATCAGAGAAATCCCTCACAACGGGCACATAATCAAGACTAGGAGTCTCAGCTCCAACATTTCTCACAAATTCCAAGTACGTAGATAACCCTTCCCAACCATCCGCTGGGCCTTTAGGAAGGAAATCACCCTGCTAGGAACATAGTCGGTTATACCTCGCCACTCAATCCTCGAGACACCCGGAATAGCCAACGTAACTGTCTTGACATGACAGTCCAGAATAGCATGGTACAGAGATAGCCAATCCATACCCAGAATCACATCAAAGTCTACCTTGCCCAACAATAACAAGTCAAATCGGGTCTCCAGACCCCCAATAGTCACCAGACAAGATCGATATACATGATCCACAATAATAGTATCACCCACCGGGGTAGATATATGCACAGGCAAGGCAAGACAACCACGGGTCGTACCCAGATGATGGGCAAAATATGAAGACACATAGGAGTATGTAGACCCGAGATCAAATAAAATAGAAGCATCCCTGTGGCAGACTGAGATAATATCTGTGATAACAGCATCTAATGCAATGGCGTCCCTGCTATCTAGAATAGCATAGAACCGAGCCTGACCACCACTAGATCAATCTCCACCCCTAGGGCGGCCCCTAGCTGTCTGGCCCCCATCCCTACCTGACTGGAAGGCTGCTGAAGTAGGTGGAGTAGATGAGGAGGGCTGACCCTCTGCTGAGATCAACCACCGCGAAGCCAAGGACACTGTCTCCTCATGTGGCCAAACTCACCGCACTCGTAGCAACTACCCGGTGTTGGATAAGGGGACTGAAGAGAACCCCTCGCTGTTAAAGAACCCTGGGCTGAAGAAGCAGGAGTAGAGCTCCGAGCTGGAAGGGAACTAAGTGAAGAATGACCCGACAGAACTCCCTGATGACCACGACCTGAAGAAGCCCCACTATACTCTAGGCGACCTGACTGAGGAGATCTAAAGGAACGACCTCTGCCACGCTGGAACTGGCCCCTAGACGCAGCACCACTGAAGCTACCTGAACCTCGAGGCCTCTTGACCTCCCTCTCCTCACGCTCCCGACGGCGATCTGTCTCAATCTGATGAGCCATGTCAACTACCTCCTCAAACGAGCTAGCTACAACCCTCTCTCTAATCATCAAAATGCGGATTGGATAGTTGAGGCCATCCACGAACCTCCTAATCCTCTCCCGATCAGTCGGGATCATCCAAGTAGCATGCCGAGCTAATTGCGTAAACCTCAACTCATACTGGGTCACAGTCATGTCCCCCTGAATCAACCACTTGAACTGATGACGCAGCTCCTCCCTACGAGACTACAACACATACTTCTCCAGAAAGAGAGTGGAGAACTGCTGCCAAGTAAGGGGCGCTGCTCCAACAGGCCTACGCCTCTCAAACTCCTCCCACCATGTAAATGCAGGCCCTAAGAACTTGAAGGTAGTAAAAGCCACTCCACTCCACTCCAAAATCCCTGTAGTGCGAAGCATACGCTGACACTTGTCTAGAAATCCCTGGGCATCCTCGCCCTCAGTACCACTGAACGTCGGAGGCTGGAGTCTACCAAACCTCTCTAGTTGACGCTGCTCGTCGTCTGGCATAACTGGAACCACATAAGCTTGAGCTGGTGCGACTGGCACAACTGGAGCAGCCGGTGCAACTGCTTGAGCTGGGGCTGCTCCTGGTGTCTGCAATCCCTGAACAACCTGCTCGGGTGTGCGAGCTGCGGGGGTCTGATGACCATCCCCAATCTGTAAGGTAGCTGCGGCAGTAGTGGCTGAGACTGCCTGAGCCAGGCCAGTGCAGACGGATACGATCTGAGCTAAAGCCTCATAAAGACCAGGAATCACAATGGGCACTGCCAGTGCCTGAACAGGTGCTGCTAGGCAAGCCCGACCAATCAATTCTCACAACCCAATCACAAATCCCATTACCGAGTAACAACATGAACTTAGCAGTTTGTCAAGTCTATTAACCGAATAATTTAAATAGAAACAGTATGAAACACTGACATAACCAACATCTCCCAAAGACCTGGGGTCATGAGTCTAGAGCCTCTAAGATAACAGAGTAGGAAATTCTCATGTAATACAGAGTTCTAAAATGCAAAAAGATAAACGGGATAAGGGGAGGAGTCGGGTCCTGCTGACGTCAGGCAGCTACCTCGACAGCTCCTGGGCACTCTGGGAAGCAGCAAACATCTCGACTATGCTCCCGGGACACCTGAATCTGCACACATGGTGCAGGGAGTAAAGTGAGTAGTTCCAACTCAGTGGTAATAGACATATATAATGGCTGAAAGTGAGAATCCCCAAGATATTACAATACAAAGCCATAAACAATAATTCAACACATTTAACGGTGGAACAACAGCAAGCAATGACAGGTTAAATAGATAGATATCGATACATGAATGCAATGCAATGCACATGACCGTTGCGGCGCGCAGCCCTATCCATTTGGGTACCCGCGCTCACTGTGGGGGTTCAGACTAGGGAGGGGCTCCTACAGCCCAAGCGCAATATCATCGTAGCATTCACTGCGGCATGCAGCCCGATCCACACTCAGTCCAGATATATGCATGTAAGCCAAACAGGAACAGTCAAGTTTATCATTTTCAGTTCCAATTATTAGGAATTATGGATTAAGTGTTTAAAACTTTAGAAATTTACTAATCATTTGGAGACATTGTTTAACTCAGGACTGATATCATGAAAACATATTAAGTATCATGGAAACAGTGATAATAATCCCTAAGGGATCCAAATAATCGGCACATAGCCCAAATATGCTCATAACAATCCAAGTAGGATGTTTACCAATCAATTTCTAGTCAATAACACATTATAAACATCACTCGGATGGACTAAGCCAAAGTACCCAATCACAAACGACCTCGCACTCACCGTAGAGTACGTGTCTCGCCTCATTATAGCATCACAGTGTGATATACCGGGGTTTTAAACCCTCAGGGCATCATCTACATCTATTACTCACCTCAAACCGGCCACAAGACTAGTCCGCTAAGCCTTTTCCTCTCGAATCGACCTCCTCACATGTCGAATCTGGCCAAAACCATAATGAATACATTACAATAGGCTAAAGAAACATAACCCAATCAAAAGAATTCGAAAAACATCAAAAGTCACGAAGTTGGCAAAACCCGAGCCCCGGGCCCACTTCTCGAAAAATTACGAAATTCATATTACCGGATTCCTCGTCTCGCCACGAGTCCGTACATATAAAATTACCAAAATCGGAGTTCAAATGCTCCCTCAAATCCCTAGTTTACCTCTCATAAGTTTCAAGCCCTAACCTCCATTTTTAACCTTTAATTCCTTGGGTTTTCATTGTTAATCCATGATTTTACACCATAATAACGTATTCTAAGTCCAAGAATCCATACCTGATGAAAGCCCTCGAAACTCTCTTCAAAATCGCCCAAAACCCTCTTAGTCCGAAGTGGAAAAGTTGTGTTCTTTCAAAAATTCGCCAAGGTTAAATTAAATGGTTCTGCCCAGTCCATTTCGCTGATGCGACAATTTTACCGCTTCTGTGGCCTTCCCACCGCATCTGTAGTTTTCCTTAAGTCGCCCACGATCGCTTCTGCGGTCCATAACTGCTTCTGCGGTGACCACTGCTGCGGTGACCACTTATGCGGAACTTAGTCCGCTTCTGCGGAAAAATGCCAAAGCCCCAAAATCGCACCTGCGGAGCTTCTTCCGCTTCCGCGATGCTGCATTTGCGGTTTGTTTTCCGCAGATGCAGAAACATCTGCTATAACAAAAACCAGCAAACTTTCCAACTTCAACTTCTCTCGTTCAACCACCCGAACTCATCCCGAGGCCACCGGGACCTCAACTGAAAGCACCAACATAACCCAAAATATCATACGAACTTTTTCCAATCATCAAAACACGTCAAACAACATTAAAATCATCAATTCACCAGGGATTCAAGCCTAAGTTCCTTTAAAACTTCCGAAACACACATTCGATCAAAAACCCGACCAAACGACTTCTGAATGACCTGAAATTTTGGACACACATCCAAAATCACTTAACGAAGCTACAACAACTCTCGAAAATCCATTCCGACCCCCGGATCAAAATCTCACCTATCAACCGAAATTCGTAAAAGTACTAACCTTGCCAATTCAAGCCTAATTCTACACCGGGCCTCCAAATTCAATTCCGATCATGCTCCTAAGTCACAAATCATCCCCCGAAGCTAACCAAATCACCGGAATTCACATCCGATCCCTCTAACTAAATAGTCACTTTCCGGTTGACTTTTCCAAAACAAGCTTCCCTTTAAGAGACTAAGTGTCTCATTTTCCATCTAAAAGCAATCCAATTCTACCCGATCAACTCAAATACTGATATTGAAATATAGAGAAACATAATATGGGGAAAATAGGGTGGTAACTCACGTGACGACGTGCCGGGTCTTCACAAATTTTTAGAAGAACTTGCTTCAAGGTCTTTTAACAAAGTCGAACTTTGTCTATAAATCTCTAATTGGATCAGCAGCTCAACCTCTGCCTGCCATAAACAAAAGGATCATGAAGAATGGGCCAAAACTATTACAACTGCAGAAACTTGCTTTATGTGCTGAGGTGACTAACAAAGAGATCTATAATTTCTTATGTGCTATTGACAGTAACAAAGCACCAGGAATTGATGGCTACAATGCTTATTTCTTCAAGAAGGCGTGGGTGATTATAAAAAATGAAGTTAATCAAGTTGTTAAAGAGTTCTTCAGTACTGGGAAATTGTACAAAGCAGTGAATTGTACTTCTATCACACTGGTCCCTAAAATGGCCAATCCTAGCACAATAAAAGATTACAGACCAATTGCTTGTTGCACCATGTCATACAAACTAATATCTAAAGTCCTAGCTGGTAGAATCCAACAAGTGAAGCATAAGTGATAAGTGAAGCTCAATCGAATTTCATACCTAGAAGGAGGATAGCAGACAACATTATATTAGCTCATGAGCTAGTCCAAGCTTACACAAGGAAGAATGCTTCTGATATATGCATGATCAAGATTGACCTCCAAAAGCCTATGACTCAGTTGAATGGACTTTCTTAGAGCAAGTCATGATTGAAATGGGATTCCAAAAAGATTTCTGAGCTGGACAATGGAGTGTGCGACAACTGTCAACCACACTATTATGGTTAATGGAGAACCTACTCCTTCTTTTGATACAGCTAAAGGCCTAAGACAAGGAGATCCTATTTCTCCTTTCTTTTTGCAATTGTAATGGAGTATCTCAGTAGAAGGCTCAACAAATTGAAGGAGGTGAAAGATTTTATGTTCCACGCAAGGTGTGCAAAGTTAGGGATTACCCACCTAAGCTATGCAGATAATCTCCTGATATTTGCTAGGGGTGACCTTAACTCTGTCTCTCATATTAAAGAATGCTTCAATCATTTCTCTCAAGTATCTGGCTTACAAGCAAATCTGAAAAAGAGCTCAGTGTATTTTGGAGGAGTACAACAGAGTACTAAGATGGAAATTATTCAGAAGTTGGGCTACACAATAGGAGAGTTACCATTCAAATACCTTGGCATTCCTCTTACTACCAAGAAACTATCTCTGATACAGTGTCAACCTTTAATAGAAGAAATAGTTGCAAGGATTTCCTCATAGACTGCCAAAAAGCTATCTTATGCTGGAAGAGTGCAGCTGGTCCAAACAGTCTTATTTGGTATCCAATCATATTTGTCATAGCTATTCAACTTACCAATGAAAGTTATGAAGATGATAGAGGCTTATTGCAGAAGTTACATTTGGTCTGGGATCAACACCATTACAAAGAAGTCCCCGGTGGCTTGGGAGAGGATGTGTACACCTAAGTCAAGTGGGGGCTATGGCCAGATTAATCTACAAGTGTGGAACAAAGCATCTATAGCAAAATTGTGTTGGGATGTAGCAAGCAAACGAGATAGCTTATGGATAATATGGATTCATGCATACTACATCAAAGATAAGATGATAGAATACATGGTAATCCCACAAAAGGCAAGCTGGACGGTGAGACAGATTCTAAGTACCAGAACAATTCTACAATAAATCCAACAAAGTCAGCAGGTCAAAAAGAGCATGATCAGCCAGTTCTACTTTCAGTTGCGGGGAAATAGTCCAATAGTTGCTTGGAAATCTATGATGTTCAAAAATAAAGTTAGGCCAAAAAATATATTCACAATGCGGCTACAATTGCAGGGTAAGCTTCTAACTGCAGATAGGGGAGTCAATGTGGATCCAAACTGTGTCCTATGTCAGCTAAATGAGGAAACTAGAGACATCTATTTGTGAACTGCTCCTTTACTAAAACAGTGTGGCGAAATGTACTACAATGGATGCAAAGGCAAGAAGTAATTGGTGATAACTGGGGGCAACATCAAGAATGGATAACACAGAGAACTAAGGGCAGATCCTATGGAGCACAATTATTCAAAATGATTTATACAGAGGTTACATATGGTGTCTGGATTGAAAGGAACATGAGAATATTTCAATATAGAAGCAGACGTGTTGATAGCATTGCTAGAGAAATAGCCTACATATGTAATGTGAGAGCTACAAAAGGAATTAGTAGTTTAGTTCAGCATTTTATATTTCATTAGACATAATATGTAAGAGGAATTATCTCTTTTGAGTTTTTGATAGATATAGCTGCTGAGTTATAAAGCAGGCTATGAAATGTAAAGATTATTGGTGATTAATAAAATGTTAATTACCTATAAAAAACAAAGACGAACTCAAGTGTGTCGAATATAAAGAGTAACTACGTAATTTTTGACCCATCACATTTTTTAAGTTATTTTTAGTATTGGTAGTATTTTTAGTATCTATTTGATTTTATAGAATTTTATATTTTATCTTATTTTATTTTTTGTACACAAAAAATAAAAATACAAAAAATAGTTTCATATTTTAATATAGTTTAATTCAATTAATTGGAATTAGTTTTTGTATTGTATAGTATTTTTATCTTATATTAAAGGGAGTTAACTAAAGTTTTGGACCACAATTTTAAGAGTCTTGGAGCCCAATTTTAGGACCCAATTTGGTATAACCCTAAGCCCATTTCCCTTAGCCCACACAACCCCCGTCAGATTTTATAGATCAAAATGGCGTGTAGTAGCCAGTAATTAAGGGAGTCTTTAATTTTTATCCACTAATTATAATGCTCAGCAAAAATAGCCACTACTAATAGAAAAAAGATAGTTTTACTCTTTCTTCTATTCTTATATTCCCCAAACCTTGTTTTATTCATTCAGAAGAGGGAAAATTTGAGAGTTAATATTTCAGGGCTTTCGTGTGTTCTCAACATCTGTATCATCCTCGCATGAAAACGAGCTGCAGTTAATCTCTCCTTCTTCATCTTCGTCGTTAATCTTCTCTGCATCGAACGACTGACTGGTAATTTTTTTTCTTTTCTGCATTTTTGTTTTTGTATATGTGTAATCGCGATCAATATTGTGTCAAGTATGTGTGAAATTTCAAAAATAATCATTATAAGTTGATTCAGTGTCTGTGTTGAAATGTGAAATGTGTTTGTTGTCATCGCGTATTTTTTTATGCTATTTTTCAGAAATTTTTGTTATTGAAATGTGAAATGTTTTTGATTATGTAAGGAAATTTCATAAAAATAGTTGTAGGAATTCATAAGGTAACTATGTTTATGAATTTTTAGTTAAATGTGTTCATAAAAGATAAGGACCAAACGACATTAACTTTTGAAATTGGAACTCAAAGTTAAGGATTGAGTGTCCTTAACTTTTGAACTTGAAACTTGAAGTTAAGGACCAAGTGTCCTTAACTTTGGAACTTGAAAGTTGATGTTCAGTACCAAGTGTCCTTAACTTTTTAACTTGAAACTATAAGTTAAAGACGGCCTGTTCTTACCTTATTAACTTGTAACTCTAAGTTTAAGGACCAAGTGTACTTAACTTTTGAACTTGAAAGTATAAGTTAAGGATTGCCTATTCTTACCTCTTTAACTTGTAACTCTAAGTTAAGGACCAAGTGTTCTTAACTTTTGAACTTGTAAGTCAAAGTTCAGGACTAAGTGTCCTTATTTTTGAACTTGGAATTCACAGTGAAGGACCATGTGTCAATTAGTTTTGAACTTTAAACTTGAAGTTCAGTATGAAGTGTCCTTAACTTTTCAACATGAAACTATAAGCTAAGGACTGCATGTCCTTAACTTTTTAACTCTTAATTTGATGTTCAGGACCTATTGTCCTTAACTTTTTAACCTGAAACTTTAAGTTACAGACTACTTGTCCTTAACTTTTTTACTTGAAACTTGAAGTTAAGGACCAAGTCCCTCCAATTAAATTTAAGTCCTAATCTATATTTTCTTTTTCCTTCTTTGTAGTGTGATAATGGAAGGAGATCGTGTGTTTGAGTTTGATGTTTGGCATAATTTTATGGTCTATTGGAAAGGATATTTACAGTACAAAGAAACAATCAAAAGTTTTTTGTCAAACAGGCAGTGGAAGAAGTTGAGGGATGGTATTTTCAAAAGTTTTTTCCGATTACAAAGTGTGAAGTTTTGTGGTAAACTTATTCTCTGTTTCAAAAATTGTAAATAGTGACCCTTATTCGATGACATTCAAGGTTTTTAACCATGAAATTAAGTTTACACGTGACGCATTTCATATAATTACTAGTTTGAAGTGTTATTCCTCATCGGACGTCAAAGGTTTACATGAAAAATAGAATAGTCTTTCGAATGTCTATTTCCCCGGAAAGGTTAGAGTTGAGTTGGGTCATTTGTTTAATTTTATTACTAGTCACCCACATGGTACAACTGCATCATTTGTAGGCAGCGATGATAATGCTGTAAAGTTGGCAACAATTTATTTTGTTGAATCTGTAACGACCCGACCGGTCGTTTTGAGTACCAGCGCTCCGTTCAGCAGTTGGAGGCCATGAAAAACTTCATTTCGGGTATTATGACTTGTTCGCATGGTCGGAATTTAAATTCAGGAAGATCGGAGTTTAATTTAGATGAAAATTCTCATTTGAGAAGCTTAAAGTTGAAAGAATGAACTAGAATTGTATTTGTGAGTAAACGACCTCGGAATCAAGATCTGAATGTTCTAGCAGGTTTGTATGATGATTTCGGACTTGGGCGTATGCCCGGATTGGGTTCTCGATAACCCGGGTGCGTTTTGGCGCCTATTATGGAAGTTAGCATTTTAAAAGAAATTTCATAAGTTTGGCTTGAAGAGCATTTCAGTGCTATCAATGTCCGTTTGGACTCCGAGACTGTGAATAGCTCCGTATGGTGATTCTGGAGTTGAGAGCGCGATCGGAAGTGAATTCGGAGGTCCGTAGGTCATTTTGAAGCCATTTGGCTAAAGATAGAAATTTGAAGGTTTTGAGAAGTTTGACCGGGAGTGGAGTTTTTGATATCGGGGTCGGAATCTGATTCCGGAAGTTGGAATAGGTCCATAATGTCAAATATGGCTTGTGTGCAAAATTTGAAATCAATCGGACGTGATTTGATAGGTTTCGGCATCAGAATAGAAGTTGGAAACTTCAAAGTTCATAAACCTTGAATTGAGGTGTAATTCGTGATTTTGGTGTTGTATGATATGATTTGAGGCCTCGAGCAGGTCCGTAATGTGTTTTGGGATTGGTTGGTATGATTGGTTGGGGTTTCGGGGGCCTCGGGTGGAGTCCAGGTGGTTAACGGATCGAAAGTTGGATTTTTGGAAAAACTGGACAGATGGTATCTGGTATTTCCGCTTGTGTGGAAATGGGACCGTAGAAGCGGCCCCGCAGAGGTGAAGAAGCAGTTTTGTCCAATAGTGAAGGGGACCGCAGATGCGGTCGGGCAGCCGCATAAGCGGAACTGCACCTGCGGTTGGAAAGTCGCAGAAGCAGAAGTGAGGGGTCTCGTTTGGGACCGCAGAAGCGGCCTGTGTGTCCATATAAGTGGGACCGTAGGAGCGGTCCCTGGACCGCAAAAGCAGAAAATGCTAGGTCAGAAAGTTTTTAAAACCCGATTTTGGGTCATTTCTCACCACATTTTCTTGGCTTGGGGGCGACCTTGGAGAGCTTCAAGAAGAGATTTTTGTCATCAATGATATGGTATGTTATCCCCACCTATTATGAGTTAAATAAATCAACTTGTATGGATTCAAGCATGAATTGTGTAGGAAATTTGGGGTTTTGGTAGAAAGACCTAGAAATGTTATTATTGGATTTTCACCACGAATTTGAGCATGGAATTAGGAGTAAATTATATATTTGAGTTCCTAAGGTCATGGGTAACCTTTATCTTCAAAAAATTTCGGATTTCGGGCACGTGGACCCGAGGGCATTTTGGTCAACTTTTCGTTAGGGGTTAGGAATTGTTATAAATGGAGTTGTAAGGTATAGTTGAGCATATATTAATGGATTTGTATGATCATTGGCTAGTTTTGGTGCGTTGTGCGTTGGTTCAAGCCTTCGGAAGGATGTAGAATGCCGGTTGCGCATCTTCGGAGCGAGGTTAGTCTTCTTTCTAATCTTGTGAGGGGTAGTTTACCCCATAGGTGAAGTGAATGATTATGTGCTCCTATTTGTGGGGGCTACGTACGCGTGAGGTGACGAGAGTCCGTGCGTAGCTACTATTATGCTCTTGTCCGGGTAGTTAGGACCCAAAAACATATTATACTTGAATAAATTATGAACTCATTGATGACTTGGATTGTTTAAATCGCCTTCAATTAGTAAACGAATTTAAAACGAGATTAAAAATCATTTCCTGAATTGTTAAACAGAGAATTGGCTTATTTAGATAATTATTCCCCGATAAAATTTTAATTGGCTATCTGAGCATGTATCTTACGTGTATCCACGTCGCATGGATGATTCGTGAGCGGGGGTAATAAATCACATTAAATTAATAAATAGATTTCCAAAGAGATTTAAGCGTCGTTTTCTCAAATTATTAAAGAGAATTGGCCGTTTTTGGATAATTACTCCATGTTGAATACCTGACTGATTGTCTGTCTGTGTGTGTTTATTTTGAACCGGGACGAACGCCTCGGCAGATTAATAGATTCATCTATAGTCACGCCGTCGACCCTCGGCAAATGCACATTTATTTCTATTGGTCGGGCCATCGCCTCGGTATGATTTGCGCATGCCTGTGTTGCTGCCTGAACTTAATTAAGTTATTATTGCCCTTTTGTGGCTTAAATGTATTTGGATTATATTTTAAAGAGAAATTCGGGAATTCTTTTCCTATGAAAGAACTACGTGTTTATTCGTTTCCTCTATTTGGATTAGAATCATGTTTATAAAGAATAAATCCACGGTTCAATATGTGTATTGAGGATGAATGATCATTGGACCATTAGAGTGTATCAGAGTTGACCATCTCGTCTCTACCCCTTCGGGATTGGGCGGGATACTCACTGAGTACACGTTGATTAAGTACTCATACTACACTTCTGAGCATTTTTGTTGCCCAGGTATATATACACCTCTAGCAGCCTATTGGGTGTAGCAACATGGATGACGCTGGGACTAGGTGAGTTGTATCATTGAGGCGACCACAGCTAGAGTAGTTCCTTCCAATGTACTGTATTTACTTTCCGTCCACTGTATTCTGGGCGGATGCTGTATTTTATTTCTCTTATCAGTAGTTACTCATGTACTTGTGACACCGGGTTTCTGGGATTGTTGTCAACGGATTTGTTCTAATCATTATTATTATTAAATTTGAATTCAAGATGTGAACTTTTATTTATAAAAATGGAAGGAAAAACCTTAGATTTTCAAAAGTATTAAAAGTAGAATTAAAATTGATGAGTTAGTTGGCTGGCCTGACAGAGGTGTCCGGCGCCACCACGACCCTTAGTGTATTTTGGGTCGTGACAACATGGTATCAGAGCACTAGGTTCCCGTCGGTCTCACGAGTCATGAGCAAGTCTAGTAGAGTCTCGCGGATCGGTACGGAGACGTCTGTACTTATCCTCGGGAGGCTGCAGGACTGTTAGGAGTACTTCCCTTCTTGATTTCCTTATCGTGCGATTCTATTCCTTTGAGGCTTATGCCTTTCATTCCTTCCTATCAATCTTACACGACGCGAGCGCTTGCTACAAATCGAGAATTTGAAGAATTTAAATGGCACTACAAATGTGGTGCGAGATGATTTTCCGGGTAAATTTGATTGGACTAGTATAGTCGCATTCAGAGGGAATTTATATAGTTCAGCTCAGTAACAGAACTTCTGAGAGCCTTGAGGCTAGAAACAAGTTGCTATGATGCTTATGAGTGTTTATTCCGCAATGTTGTTGTAACAGTAGGATGTTTGCCCAGGTGTCGGGGTAGTGAATGAATTGAAGGAAGGTTTACTCAGTGTGTAATCAAAGGGACTCAGTATTTTATTCCCGGCAGGGGAAAAGCCGATCGAGCTATGGATGGTCAGATGTGGACTAGTGGAAGTAATGAAACGTGGTAATTACAAGCGTGAAGGAGTTCTCTTCTTTATTGGGGTGTTGTTGTCCTAACGGGACGTATTAAGTTTATCGATGTTATGATCCTCTATGATTCACCCTTGGGGCATGATATTGTGAAACAATAACGAAAATGCAACTATCAGGTATCGCATGATGCGGTGGTTTAAGATCGAATCAGAATTTTTATTGTTGACGGTTCGAGAAAGATAACCTTTGGAAAGGTTTAAAGTTGGCAGCAATGGTGGATTCAAGTGCCACAAAAATAGATTTCATGTAAGGCAACAATTGAGCAGCAAAATATAAGGAAGGACATGTGGGAAGTGCCAGGCGGTGTTTAAAATTTCTAGAAGGCCAAGTATGAGGAGCAAGGTCGAGTTACCGATTAAGGAGATGAGTTCCGCCTAAGTGGGAGAGTGGCGGGCATTGCATGTGGGCTTGGTAGTAGGAAGACTACGCGCCTTAAGGAGAGTTTGGATCGAATTGGGGATTTTAAGGATTGGTGATCGAAGTCTGTGGGTATGATTAGAAGTATAGGCTATTATGCGGCAGAAGATTTATATGGCGGAAAGGAGCTGCTTGAAATGGAGGAGGGGGTAGCATAACCCTGAATTTGGAAAGATGTTGCTGCGCACTTAATTGATGTCCGCGAGGGGCGAATGGACTTGTGCAACTGGAAGATGAGCTTGGACTCAGGATGGGCATCATAGTGAATGTACCCCGTACAGCAGCATGGGAAGATGATGAGAGGTGATTCCCCTAGGTGGATTATTCCCTGTGAGCAGGTTAGCGGTCGTGTGGTTGGTGAAGCTTCTACAAAGAATTATATCAGTTGTTCAAGAAAGAGACTAGTCGTGCGAATGTGTGATTCAGAATATGAAAGATGGGGATTTACAGGAAGATTCCGAGAAATTTTGATAAGTTATGGTGCGAGGTTATGTCAATAAGAGGTAAAAAGGTCGGGCGAACTCAAGAATGGTGAAGTAATGGCTTCAAGCTAAGTGGGAGAGTCCCACCGCTTGTGATTGGGCTGTATGATTAACTACTTGCGTGATTTCTGGTTATTTTCATATTGATGGATTATTTCAGCTATGAGAAAAGACCATAAGAGGTAATTCGAGCAAATGAATTGTTGGAGACATGCGATGGTTAGCCTTATTGGCTCATGTCCGGACTTGGAAAAAAAAGGTTCAAGATTTATGCCTCTTATGGATATAAGTTTTAGAGAAAGTGATTTTTGCCAGGTGCCTCGCCGAGAGAGCATTCGTGTGTTATAAGATCTATGGAGTGAGTTATGTTTGGGAACAAGTCAGAGCGGGTGGCTCTCAATAATGGTCCCAGTGAATTCAGAAGTTAAAGTGTGGTGCCAGATGCTTTCAAGCCTATAAGTACAGTTAAGAATCAAGCTCTGTAGCAACTTATGAGAAGGTTCTCAGAATGTTCTATGATGTTCTACCTTGTGGTATGGCATTTGAGAAATGTGAAATAATTTGTGAGATTTGAGACAGCATGGTTTCGTGGTTCAATGTCACTCGGGGTGAGTGTAGATGGAGTATATTATGTGTTGAATGGAGTTAGTCTTATTTCTAAGGCAAGCAAGGATGAATTGGAAGAAGGTGGGTTGATTAGCCATAGTTGAATTTGGCATGTTGGGGTCTGTGATCAGTTCATTCAGCGTGATCGAGTTATGAATTTGATTTGTGGCGGTACGGGTGAGGGTTGTCGGCTGCCGTGATTGATGATTTATCAGGGGCATTCTTCTGTTATGGCTCGTTAAGAAAAAGCAGATTTCGAAAGGGCTATGGTGGCTTGGACCACTACTTGCAGATTTGCATATCCTACAGTTATGGGAATTACCTGTGTATTGCTATGATTCCCCTGAAGTGATTTAAGTGCAAGGTTCTTATTTGATAAAAATTGAAAATATTAATGGATTCGGAGTTATGATAATCGTGTCCTACCATATATTGGCATGTTGGGTGTAGTGATACGTATGAAAATATGAAGTAAAGATCAATGTTGCAGCTTGCGATGGCAAGGATATCACGGGCTCGGATGAGCAAGGAAGTGGTTGAATGATTAAAGTAAATTGTTGTTGTCTTCAGCGCCACCTGAGGTCGATGTGTTGTAAAAAAAAGGCTTTGCCTTTTGGTAAGGATTCTTGATCGCTTTTCAGCGTTAGTGTATCCGAAGCTTTAAAGGTACGGACTCGATACTTGTTTCAGAAGATTGTGGGAGCGTGTCCCACGGGAAGATTGTGTAAGTGTGACATGTAGTCGCTTGATTGACTAAATATTTAAGCAAGTATGAGGATTGTGGTAATATCATCAATTTGAGAATTTATGCCTGAAGGGCACTCAGCTTGTTGGGTTATAGACTGTGGAGGTTCGCTCCAGTCATGATGGATGTTCTTGTGTGTTATGAGAAGGGAGAAGTTAGCATGGGCCTTTGAAAGGTCATTGGCCAAATTGGTGCAATCATAAATAGACTTGAGATCGGTGGATTGATTTATTTGTGAACATGGCCTTGTATCAGGCCGGTTGTGTTCGTTTCAGAGAAAGTTCCCTATGGAGGAACAATCGGGGTGTTATGTTTTCATCAGCTATTCAAAGTAATGATGTATTGTGCCGTATGAGTTGTGAGGCGGCTCAATAAATTCCTATGTGTTGAGGTTCCTCATTGCGATGATGTTATGTGAGCAGGATAGCTCTTGAGATTTAGATATGGTATCGCACCTTAGTTGTGCTTGAGTTTTGTAGCCTATAGCGCTATGTGATTTCTCAGGGATGGTATTATGCACTTAGCGTGCTTACGATCGAAATTCGATATTTTTATCACAATGAGTAGATTTAGCTCGAAGTGCAATCTCTTTATGTGAGATCTATGTGCGGATCGGGTGGGCGCGCCGCCACAGGTATGTTATTTGGATCAGGTTGCACGCCGCAACAGTGTGATGTCGAGTCTGGTTTTTCCATATGATATTTCCTTGTGTGTTTCGCTTAATATCTTTTAAAGAAAGTCCGTATTAGTGCAGGGGTTAGGTAATTCCTTCCAAAGTTCGATTTTCGTTTGTGTTGTGTTCGGATTGGTGGCCTATTGGCACATTGTGGAGTCATATGAGACTTTTGATCACATTCAGAGTGGCTTACCGCCTGTGCAGTTCGTACTGGGTAAGATGAGATTGTGCGATTTAGGATCATTGCAATCTGATTATACGAAGTATATTAATGAGCTAAGACCATTAGATGGTTCAGAAAGAGGCAATAACTCATGTCAGGGGATAGACCCAATGATTTCTTGATTCAATAGTTGGTTATGAATTTCGGCATCCTCTCTTCCGCCGTGTCGGTGTTGTAAAGGTTAGAGCAAGACCCATGTAGGTCAGAAGGTGCAATCGGAGCATCAGATTCGTGGAATTTCGATTAGTTCAAACAGAAATGTTATTATGGTCCTATGAGTAAAGTGTTGCCAAGTATGAATTCAGCAGAGTTATGCAGTCATGTTTGAGTACAACTTATAGTGATTGATACGGTGATCATATGTTGGGAACAGTCCTGGCATAGAATTCCGGATGTTGGAATTGGGCTCTAAGGCTTATGTGTTTTAATAAAAGGTAATTTCTTCAGAATTTATGGAGCTAATGTGCTCAACTGAGTTGTGATAGCACGGGAAGGCGCATAAGGTGCTAAACAGTGATTTCAGACTACTCTAGTGTAGTTCTCAGCATGTTCGAGGACGAACGTATGTTTAAGTGGGAGAGAATGTAATGACCCGACCGATCGTTTTGAGTACCAGCGCTCCGTTCAGCAGTTAGAGGCCTTGAACAACTTCATTTCGGGTATTATGACTTATTTGCATGGTCGGAATTTAAATTCAGGAAGATCGGAGTTAAATTTAGATAAAAATTCTCGTTTGAGAAGCTTAAAGTTGAAAGAATGAACTAGGATTGGATTGTATGTAAACATCCTCGAAATCAGCATCTGATGGTTCCTGCAGGTTCGTATGATGATTTCGAACTTAGGCGTATGCCCGGATTGGGTTCTGGATAACTGTGAGCGTTTTGGCGCCTATTGTGGAAGTTAGCATTTTAAAAGAAATTTCATAAGTTTCGCTCGAAGAGCATTTCAGTGTTATCAATGTCCGTTTGGGACTCCGAGACTGTGAATAGCTCTGTATGGTGATTCTGAAGTTGGGAGCATGATCGGAAGTGAATTTGGAGGTCCGTAGGTCATTTTGAAGCCATTTGGCTAAAGATAGAAATTTGAAGGTTTTGAGAAGTTTGACCGGGAGTGGACTTTCTGATATCAAAGTCGGAATCCGATTTGGGAAGTTGGAATAGGTCCGTAATGTCAAGTATGACTTGTGTGCAAAATTTAAAGTCAATCGGACGTGATTTGATAGGTTTCGACATCGGAAATAGAAGTTGGAAACTTCAAAGTTCATAAAGCTTGAATTGAGGTGTAATTCATGATTTTGGTGTTGTTTGATATGATTTGTGGCCTCGAGCAGGTCCGTAATGTGTTTTGGGATTGGTTGGTATGATTGGTTGGGGTCCCGGGGGCCTCATGTGGATTCCGGGTGGTTAACGGATAGAAAGTTGGAATTTTAGAAAAACTGGGCAGCTGGTATCTGGTATTTCCGTTTCTGCGGAAATGGGACCGCAGAAGCGGCCGCGCAGAGGCGAAATGTGGACCGCAGAAGCGGTTTTGGCCAATAGTGAAGGGGCCCGCAGATGCGGGCGGGCAGCCTTATAAGCGGAACCGCACCTGCGGTTGGAAAGTCACAGAAGTGGAAGTGAGGGGTCTCGTTTGGGACCGCAGAAGCGGCTTGTGTGTCCGCATAAGCGGGACCGTAGGAGCGGTCCCTGGACCGCAAAAGCGGAAAACACTGGGGCAGAAGGTTTTTAAAACCCGATTTTGGGTCATTTCTCACAACATTTTCTTGGCTTGGGGGCGATTTTGGAGAGCTTCAAGAAGAGATTATTGTCATCAATGATAAGGTATGTTATCCCCACCTATTATGAGTTAAATACATCAACTTTTTATGGATTCAAGCATGAATTGTGTAGGAAATTTGGGGTTTTGGTAGAAAGACCTAGAAATTTTATTATTGTATTTTGCCCACGAATTTGAGCATAGAATTAGGAGTAAATTATATATTTGAGTTCCTAAATAATGGGTAACCTTTATCTTCGAAAAATTTCGGATTTCGGGCACGTGGGCCCGAGGGCATTTTGGTCAACTTTTCGTTCGGGTTTCAGAATTGTTATAAATGGAGTTGTATGGTATAGTTGAGCATATATTATTGGATTTGTATGATCATTGGCTAGTTTTGGTGTGTTGTGCGTTGGTTTAAGCCTTCAGAAGGATGTAGAATGCCGGTTGCGCGTCTTTGGAGCGAGGTGAGTCTCCTTTCTAATCTTGTGAGGGGGAATTTACCCCATAGGTGAAGTGAATGATTATGTGTTTCTATTTGTGGGGGCTACGTACGCGCGAGGTGACGAGAGTCCGTGTATAGCTACTATTATGCTATTGTCCGGTAGTTAGGACCCAAAAGAATGTTATACTTGAATAAATTATGAACGCATTCATCACTTGGATTGTTTAAATCACCTTTGATTAGTAAACGAATTTAAAAAGAGATTAAACATCATTTCCTGAATTGTTAAACAGAGAATTGGCTTATTTAGATAATTATTCCCCGATAAAATTTTAATTATCTATCTGAGCATGTATTTTACGTGTACCTGCGTCGCATGGATGATTCGCGAGTAGGGTAATTAATCACATTAAATTAATAAATAGATTTCTAAAGAGACTTAAGCGTCGTTTTCTAAAATTATTAAAGAGAATTGGCCATTTTTGGATAATTACTCCACGTTGAATTCTTGACTGATTGTCTGTCTGTGTGTGTTTATTTTGGACCGGGCCGAACGCCTCGGCAGATTAATAGATGCATCTATAGGCGCGCCATCGACCCTCGGCAAGTGCACATTTATTTCTGTTGGATCAGGCCGTCGCCTCGGTATGATTTGCGCATGCCTGTGTTGCTGCCTGAACTTAATTAAGTTATTATTGCCCTTTTGTGGCTTAAATGTATTTGGATTGTGTTTTAAAGAGAAATTCGGGAATTCTTTTCCTATGAAAGAACTACGTGTTTATTCGTTTCCTCTATTTGGATTAGAATCATGTCTTTAAAGAATAAATCAACGGTTTAATATGTGTATTGAGGATGAATAATCATTGGACCATTAGAGTGTGTCAGAGTTGACCATCTCGTCTCTACCCCTTTGGAATTAGGCGGGATACTCACTGAGTACTCGTTGATTGCGTACTCATACTACACATCTGTGCATTTTTGTTGCACAGGTATATATACACCTCTAGCAGCCTATTGGGTGTAGCAGCATGGATGACGCCGGGACTAGGTGAGCTGCATCATTGAGGCGACTGCAGCTAGGGTAGTTCCTTCCAATGTACTGTATTTACTTTCCGCCCACTGTATTCCGGGCGGATATTGTATTTTATTTCTCTTATCAGTAGTTGATCATGTACTTGTGACACCGGGTTTCTGGGATGTTTGTCAACGGATTTGTTCTAATCATTATTATAATTAAATTTGAATTCAAGATGTGAACTTTTATTTATAAAAATGGAAGGAAAAACCATAGATTTTAAAAAGTATTAAAAGAAGAATTAATTGATGAGTTAGTTGGTTGGCCTGACAGAGGTGTTCGGCGCCACCACGACCCTTAGTGGATTTTGGGTTGTGACAAAATCTGTTTTGATGGGCAAGCGGAAGAATAGGAATGTGTCAGAGCAGATAATGAAAATTGTAGACGATGATGAACTCTACTCTTCTTTCAATTGGGCTCTCTTTCTTATGAAACTTTATTAAAATCATTGAAGAGTTGTTTGAATCCAAATGAGAATGAGAGTGAGAAAGATAAAGATAAAGATAAAGACAAGGATAGCTACACTATACTTGGCTTTCCTTTTGCCTTTTGTGTTTGGATTATGGAAGTAATTCCTATTTTCTAGGAAAAACAATTTGTGAACTTCTAAGAATATGGTTATCCTTGGATGTTGTGTTATTAGGAAATGAAATCTCCACAGTATGATTCTCTGTGTAAAAAATACTTCCATAATAAAAATATAAGTTAATATATTCTCACAATCTGGATAGTGGCAATAGAGCATTGGAACACTGGAGTGAGCAGCTGAAGTGGACAAACAAGTCTGGAGTTTTAGAGATAAATTGTCGAGGAACAACAAGATGGTTTGGTTATGAATGGGCAACAATATGGCACAGAGTTAAAGAAAATGGGAAATCATAAGAGCAACAAAAACAACTTCTCAATAACAATTGGACAGTACTAGAGTTGGAATGCAATAAAAGTCACAGTGATACAATCGACAACGCCTACTATTGGAACTGCTACAAAATAGGCAAGCCCATGGGAATAGCAAGTTGGATTGAGCTTATAAGGGACTACGACTTCAGGAATTGTTACAAAAAGCTAAAGATGACTATAAGGAACAAATCTCCATTTTTTTATGTTCATTATACAATAATAATTTTTTACTTCAATGATTATACTAGATCAAATGTGATATCAAAGTTGAGTTTCATTCTCACTTTTGATAATAGGTATCATGTATTAATCAAAGGTTATTTCTTTCAAGAAAAACGTTAATCTAATTACTATATATTTTTTTTGTTTATTTGTTTTAGTTATGAAAACTTATGTTTATTTTTTGTTATATTATAGTTGTATAAGTTGGTCGAGGTGTCACCATTTATTACTGTTCAAGAAGATACAGAGCATATTAGTGTGGAAGAGCCAATTTCTCAAGATCAAAGCTCAATGCCTTCTTCCACACAATTTGATGAAGCCATGCTTAAGGAAATTGTTAAAGTAGGTTTTCTGCCTTTGAATAGTTAATTGGTTAAAGACAGCATGTCCTACATTTTATAAAACATACTAATAAAATTTTTATTATTATTATTTACCTGTTGTTGTCGTTTATCTTTATGTTAGTATAAGTTCCCGGGTTTTTACTTGTCATCATATACAAGTATGAAGACAATAATTCATAATTCTCTTCAGGAGTTCCTCTTATTAAATCGGAAGTAAGTTGAATTGCATGCCACGCCTTGTGATATCCAATGTCTAGTCCATGTAATTTTGCCATTTCTGCCATGACAAAAGCTGGTGTAACTTCAAACCTTGGGTCTTGAAGATTGTCGATAATGTAACTACTAATCAACTTTGAAGTTGCATGCCTTTGATCCGCTTTCATAGTGTTAACAGAGCATTCGTGCTTTTTCTCAATCTTTACTATCTTGAACAATGTTGAATTTTTAATTCTGAAAGCACGCACACACCAACCACACCTATCATCATTGCATTTCAACGAATATCTTGTTGAGCTTGATCTAACAACCTTGAATTCAAAATGTCCTTTAATTGCTACATTCGAAAAACAGTTAATTATACTCTTCTTTTTCTCAAATACTGATCCCACTTTTATTTCATCCAACAAAGCATTTTCTCTTGATATCATAGTTGGGGATTCTTTTTGTTTCAAAGTTAATCTTCGTCTAGTTAGTTGAGTAGAGATTTTTTCAGCAACTTCTTCGATTACCAGTGCACTCTCTAAGACTTGAATACCCAAAGCTTGTTCGTTGTCAATCTCTATAATGCTTTGTCCTTCTACTTGAATTGAATCAAATGTTTGAAGCACCTCTTCAGTTATTGGTTGAGCTTCAACCATATCTATTTTCATTATGTGTTGGCATTTGTTTTGATTATCATGTTGAGTTTCTCTGTTGACATGTGTTTGAAGCCCCTCTTTAGTTATTGCTTGAGATTCAACCATATCTATTTCCATTATTTTTTTGGCATTTGTTTTTATTGTCATGTTGAGTTTTTGTGTTGACATGTTCGTTGCTTGTTGATCCAAAAACTTTTTCCGAAATATCAACAATGAAATGACAACCCTTGAAGAGTGAATGAGTTTTTAGTAACTCTATACATGTGTGAAGATCTAAATCTTTGGATACAAGCATACCCTTGCTTGTTCGAAGGTTGATATCAAACCATATTACTGCTTCAAACTTGTGTCTATCCATTTCAATAACTTCAAAGATCTGTTTAATAAAGTCTTCAAACCGAATTTCCTCAGATACTAGAACAAGCTTTGTTTGATGATCAAGTTATTTATAGTCTTCAGTCCATCTACCATTAAAAGCAATTATAATGCATATGTTTCCATCCTACAAGTCAAAAGAATGGGAAACTCAAGACATATTTTATAATGCAATCCTTGTATAATTAAGAACATGTATTGTAAGTTGAAGACCAAGTTAAGGACCAAGTGTCCTTAAACATTTGAACTTGGAATTCAAAGTTAAGGACTGCATGTCCTTAACTTTTGAACCTAAAATTAAAACTTAAGGTCTGCCTATCCTTAACTTTTGAGCTTACAAGTCAAACTTAAGGACTCATGTCCTTAACTTTTGAACTTGAAACCCAAAGTTAAGGACCAAGTGTCCTTAAAATTTGAACTTGGAATTCAAAATTAATGTGACGACCCGACCCGTCGTCTCATGAGTTACCACTCTGTTTCCTCCATTTTCTACTTCTTTATGCTTCATTATCAGTGTCTTGTGTGAACGAATTGGTATGGATTGATTTTAGAAGGAGAAGAGACACTTAGTCTCTTTAAGGAAGACTTATTTTTTAAAAAGTCAACTAGATGTTGACTTACATGTTAAAGGGCTCTGTTATGTTTTCTGATGATTCAGTTAGCTTCGGGGGATGATTTGTGACTTAGGGGTGTGATCGGAAGTGATTTCGGAAGTCCGGTGTAGAATTAGGCTTGAATTGGCGAAGTTAGTATTTTGGTGAATTCCGGTTGATAGGTGAGATTTGGATTCGAGGGTAGGAATGGAATTCTGAGAGTTGATGTAGCTTTGTTAGGTGATTTGGGATGTGTCTGCAAAATTTCAGGTCGTTCGGAGGTATTTTGGTCGGGTTTTTGATCAAATGCGTGTTTCGGAAGTTTTAGAAGAACTTAGGATTGAATCTGATGTAATTTGATGGTTTTGATGTTGTTTGAGGTGTTTTAACGATTGGAACAAGTTTGAATGATGTTATAGGATGTGTTGGTACTTTTGGTTGAGGTCCCGAGGGCCTCGGGTGAGTTTCGGGTGGTCAATCAGACCATTTTCTAAGTTAAAAAGCTGCAGATTTCTCATTTAACGTGTTGCAGGGAATTTACTCTTCGCGTTCGCATAAATGGTCATGCGTTCGCTAAGAAGGAGTTGGGAGGCAGGTGATTTGCTTTACGCGTTCAAGGGTCCGCATTCGCGGAAGGTCGGAGGATTGTGCTTTGCGTTCGCGTATAAGGAATGGAGCGGCAGAGATGATTGGCCTTCGCGTTCGCATGAACAAGGTCGCGTTCGCATAGGGCTAATTTTGGAAAATTAAATGTGGTGCTTCGCGATCGCGATGAAGGATTTCCAGGTCTGGGAAGAAAGTTTATAAACATTTCATCCGCGATTTTTAGCCATTTTTCCCCCATGGTTGATCATTTTGAGAGCTTCTTGGTGGATATTAAAGAGGGATTAAAGGGGAATCGATTGGAGGTAATATTTTTGAACTTAAAACTTGTTTTTATTGTGAAATCCACCTAGAAATTCATGGAAATTAAGCCTAAAATTGATGAACTGGGGCTTGAGATTTTGAAAATTGATTTGGGGATTTGAGGGACCATTTGAGGTCGGATTTGAGAACTTTTGGTATGTATGAACTCGTGAGGAGATAAGGAATCTATTGATGTGGAAATTTATGAGATTCTAGAAGTGGTACCGAGGCTCGGGTATTGCTAATTTCGAGATTTTTGTTATTTTTCAATTAATTTTTATTGGGTATTGTCCCATTGGCATATTGTGATGTATTCGCTCTGATTTTGGATAGATTTGACGCGCGTGTACGCCGATTTGAGGGGCGAAGGCGTCGCGAGCTAGAGATTTTGTCAGTTCGAGGTGAGTAATGATTGTAAATGAAATCCTGAGGGTTTGAAACTCCAGATTTGCACATCATAGTGTTGTATTGAGGTGACTTGCACGCCGGATAGCGAGCGTGGGGTAGAACACTGTTGGGGATTGTGACTTGGTCCGTCCTGATTGATTAATTTACTGCATAGTTGACTGAAATTACTTGTTATCATCATATTTTGGGTTGATTGCCATATTTAAGATTTATGCCAGCTATTTGAACCCTTCGGGGATTGTTATTGATAATTCCTCACTATTTTAATTATATAATTGAACTCAATCATGTATTTCCCACTATTTTAGAACTCAGCGAAGTTTATTATGCCTTAAACACTCTAAATGATATTTCTAAAAAAATATTTTGAGCTGAGCATCAAGCTTTATTGTTGCCCGAGTGGCTTATGTGATTTCTGTTGACTGAGTAAGGCCGAGGGCCTGTATAGTGAGGATACTTATGGATCGGGTTGCATGCTGTAGCACTGTGACACTGATATTGATTTGAGGCCGAGGGCCTAGATTGATGCCACGAAATGGCTTGTTATTGCGCTTGGGCCGTAAGGGGTCCCTCCCCGAGTCTGTACACCCCCAGTGAGCGCCGTCGATGATAAATGGATCGGGATGCACGCCGCAATGATATGTCGAGCGGGCTGCACGCCGCAGTGGTACCGATACTTTTTGATGCGTTTCCATTATCTTATTTGTCTATTATTATCTATTATTTTGTGCTACTTCTTGCAATATAGACCCGATACTCTGGCATTCTTTGATAACTTAGTGTTGTGCCCGCGGGGCGGAAATTCTGTGCTTATCTACACTATTTGTTTTGCATTCATTTGCGTAACCACTGAAAAAGGACATTTCAAAATAGGCTTAAACTGAGTTAAGATGTTTTTCTAAAGATTTCATAGCTTCACTATTTTCTAAAAATGGTTTATAATGCTTCTATATAGAATGATGATTTGCCGTACGTAATTTCTTACCGCTCAGTTGTTATTTACCTTTATTACTCACTGAGTTGGAGTACTCACTTTACTCCCTTCACCTCGTGTGCAGATGCAGGTATCTATTCACCCGGTAGTGGGTTTTGGCCGATCAGAGGCGGAGTTATATTAGTTAAGGAGGTGACTGCCAGCGTTCGCAGCACCATTTTCCTCTCCTTTGTTAATTATTCTGGTTTTGTATACTTTAGGCCTCGTAGTAGATTTACATTCTGATAGATGATCGTGACTTGTGACACCCCGATTTGGGTTGTGTTTGGGGTTTTATTCTGCACTTATTAAAGAGATCTTTGGATAGACTGTGGTTATTTAAAAATATATTAAAGCTGCTTATTAAAGATAACTATTCTAAAAAGATAAGTTGGGTTAGTTGGCTGGCCTCGTCTTCACAAGAGGCGCCATCACGACCAGTGCGGGGTTTGGGTCGTGACAGTTAAGGACTGCCTGTCCCTAACTTCTGAACTTTAAATTAAAACTTAAGGACTGTCTGTCCTTAACTTTTGAACCTGCAAGTCATACTTAAGGGTTGTTGTCCTTAACTTTTGAACTTGAAACCAAAAGTTAAGGACCAAGTGTCCCTAACATTTGAACTTGGAATTCAAAGTTAAGGACTGCCTGTCCTTAACTTTTGAACCTGAAATTAAAACTTAAGGACTGCCTATCCTTAACTGTTGAACCTTCAAGTCAAACTCAAGGACTCTTGTCCTTAATTTTTGAACTTGAAACCCAAAGTTAAGGACCAAGTGTCCTTAAATTTTTAACTAATAACTGTAAGTTAAGGACTACATGTCCTTAACTTTTGAATATGTAATTTAAAGTTCAGGACCAAGTGTCCTGAACTTTTCAACTTGAAACTCAAAGTTCAAGACCAAGTGTCCTTAACTTTTTTAAAACAATTTGCAAAACTATGACAGTATGTACTTAATATATAGAAGAACATCAACAAAGTAAGGACAATGTGTCGTTAACTTTTTCAATTCAATCGGCAAAGCCAGGACACTATGTCCTTAATATTATGTGGTCAATTTTATAGAATTATCACAGGACGCGATGTCCTTAACTTTATTAATCCACAAATTCCAAAAAAAATCAAAATCTACTTACTGTATAAAAATCAATAGAAATCGGAAAAAGTATAACTATGTCGAAATAAAAATCAATAGAAACGCATAAAAGTATAACTTATTGTATATCTATGTCGATTTTTGGATGAAATTGGATGAGAATCTTCTGCAACTTCGACGATGAAAGTGTTGTAATATAGCGTTGCTGCTACTGCTACTGCTCTCGTTAATAAAAGTGTAGGTATAAGTTATAGCAAAAGGGTATTTTCGTCCATTCAGGTATAAGTTTATTAAACCAGTGGCTAAAGACTAAAGATATTTAAAATACTGGCTTTAAAAAAAGACAGGAGCTATTAGTGGTTATTGGTGCACGAACGGCATTTTATAACCCTTAACCCTATCTCTTACACAGAGAGCAGCGACCCCTTCTTCAAAAAACCACCAGCTGTAACCTCCAAAAACAAAGAAAGAATGAGGAGTGAGACCAAAACAGAGGAAGATAATAGAGAGGGAGAGACGAATAGAACATAGATAGAGGTTTCTTTGCACAAGAAAGGTGGAATATGTAGTTCATTTGTAGAGCTTTTGACCAAATACATCCATAATCTTTCATCCAAATTTATAGTACATTCTTGTAATAATTCATTTAACTAGAAACATCCTTCATGAACAAAGAACTTCGTACGGAAATCAGCACAGTTTCTTCCTTTTACCAAAAATTCTCATGCTTAGTCAATCCGGCACCATCCGACACTACTAACTATGCTTCAGATTAGTTGCATTCTTGGTTTTCCTTATTCCGATTTCTTTAACCACCGAAATAGCCGCTCAAAGCCGCACCATAAATACCTCAAAAATGTTGTTAAGACATCCCAGAATCCTCCATTAATCTCGTCGAAGTTCTGCGCTCGAGGTCATAACCGATTAGTCCATCGACAGAGTGGTCATGTTCTATTCGAGGCTTCCAATTGCGGCTTTAGTGTCACGACCCTAAAACGGACCCGATCGTGATGGCATATACCGTGAAACTAGGCCAGCCAACACAAACCTCAAAACCAACCAAACATTTTTAATAAGTCATTTAAAGGCATTAACTAGCTAAGATCCCATAATATAGGTTAAAGAAAACAATGCGAAAACACAACACAATCCGACATCAGGGTGTTGCCAGTCATGAGTAACTACAACTCGTCTAAGAATAAGAAAGGACAACATATTTTGAAAATAAAATACTAATACAAATCTGAATAAGATAGGAAGGAGAAGCACTGGGCTGCGAACGCCAAGCAACAACCTAGTCAACTCCGAAGACCTGCTGGAAAACTGATCACCACTTGCTATCGCGACCCGAGACTCCTGGATCTACACACAAGGTACAGGGAGTAATGTGAGTACGCCAATTCAGTAAGTAATAAAAGTAAAGGCAGTTGAGCAGTAAGAATAACACGTACACCACGTCATAGTGCTACAGCCAAAACAGTATAAGTCCAGAACAATGAAGTGAAGCAATAAAACTCGTAAAAATAACTCAATTCAGTAAAACCTTTCAAAACATCTTTCATTAGTTTCAAGCGAGTGATGAAAACAGTGAGTAAAAGGATATAAACGTAAACAGTCCCTCGGGAAAAACATGTACCACAACCGCCCCTCAAGAAAAATATCAACAGAACCAGCCCCTCGGGCTACCTTACAATCATTCGTAATCAGCCCCTAAGGCAATATCATGAAACAACAACAACCCGTCGGGCAATACCACATCTCACACTGGGTACCCACGTTCACTAGGGGTATTCATATTCCGGAGGGGTTCTTACATCCCAAGCGCTATTATAAGCTGTCTCGTGGCATAAACAAATCAAGCCCTTGGTCTATCATATATCATCAATCAGTACATATGCTGCGACGCAACCCGATCCCAGATTATCCTCACAACACAGGACCTCAGCCTTACTCAGTCAGAAATCTCTCAAGCCCCTTGGTCAACAGTAAAACATGATGCTCAGCCTAAAATATTATTTAAAAATATCAAAACGGGGAAAATACGGCTGAGTTATGAAAACAGTAGAATACAGCATGACTGAGAACAAATAAGAAGTCAAAATAGTGAGGAATAGTAGTAAAAAGCCCCTAAGGGTCCAAAACAGTTGGCACGAGGCCCAAATATGGCATTCAGCCCAAAACATGGTAATAATTTCCAAAACACAATGATATCAAACAAGTTTTAATCAAATATGCGACTTAACAGTCGTACGAGACGGCCAAGTCACTGTCACACCTCTTTTTTACGGCTTACTCCCCGCGAAGGATATAATAAAAGAGTTTTTCCAATTAAAGGACGGTCGGAACGGGATTAGTTATTTAAAAATTTTAGAGTCGCCACTTGAGAA